>JBBIGA010000132.1:22097876-22108580 GCA_037576975.1 Alestes dentex | reverse complement strand
ATCCTTTTTTTAATAGTTTTGGTTCAGAGTAATTTCACAAAAAGATTAAGCAGAAAAACAATATAGATCTCCCCCATCCCCAATATTTCTGAAGAGCATTGTATATGTGAAGAAAGGACATAAGATAATGCCTCATAAAGCCATGATACATGAAAATATTCTGAATATAATGGAACACAAAGCGCGTTTGATGCCATTCAGCTCTGAATGAGATTACTAGTGAGCTTAATCAAATATTAATTAGCTCAGATAGGCATGGGGGCTTGATGACACAAACAGGCACGTTCTCATCAGCTTCATTCACACACTGCATGAAGATGAATTGGCCATGGCAGTCGATCCATTTTTATTTCCACAAAGAGAAAGACCTGACAGAATAAGTTGATGCCTGAATGCATGTGGGGTATAGTAACTGAACTGTGAATCCTTTCAGCAAGGATTTTAGGGGATCAGTACCAAGTAACCAATATACCAGCATTTTTGCAGCAGCTTCGCCAGTCACAGATGCTTCAACAAACTGCAAAGCAGAAAACAAGGAAACGTTAGGAATAGTTTGGTAGAAAAATCTAACTCCTTACTCCTGATGTAGTTAGTCAGTTAAGACTTGTTTGCTTCCTTAGTTTAGCACCGGAGCTATGAGGCTACAAGCACTAGAAGTCAATAGTCACCCAAATTGTTTCTGTAAATACATCTTCAAAACCTCACTCAAACTTCTCAAACCACAAACACACTATAAAGACAAAAGTATTAGGACACACCTTTTAATTCCTGAATTCAGGTTTTTCAGTCATACCCATTGCCAAATGTGTATAAAATTACTAAGCTATTTTGAAAAAAAGCCATGCTTCAAACTTTGCGGACACAGTTTGGGGAAGAACCTTTTCTATTCCAGCATGACTGTGCACTAAGAAAGATCCATAAACACATGGCTGGATGAGTTTGGTGTGGAAGAACTTGACTGGCCCACACAGAGCCCTGACAAATTCTCGCAAATTCCCACAGAAACTCCAAACTCTTGTGGAAAGCCTTCCAAAAAGAGTGGAAGCTGTTATAGCTGCAAAAGAGGAACTAACTCCATGTTAAAGTCTATGTATTTGAACACAGTGTCATTAAAGGCCCTGTGGGTAGAATGATCAGACATCCCGACGCTTTTGTCCATCTTGTGCAGCTGTTTATTAGATTTTTCACCAGACCATTTCTTTAACTTGAATTGCTAGTGCATTGAGAACATTTGCTTCATAGAAGCTTTACGTCCTTGTTTCAAAGCTAAACGGTCTTGCAAATGGCGTTTTTGTTTAATTGATGGAGTTCTGAGGCTGGGAGGAGCAGAAGCTAGAGGAAACTCCTCTTGGACAACAATATAAGGAACATATTTATGTTGATTACAGCAAACAGCAGAGGATATCTGTTAAATAATACAACAGTAAATGTGCAAATAGACTCTGACCCAGTTTTAAAGGCTGTAAAGACAAGTCAGTGAAACGCTGTTCGCCTGCGTTCCTTTTGCATGCCAAGTGAAGTCTGAAGCCACATTCGGTTGTGTAAACAAACCGGAGCATGATGCACGACAAAGGAGCGGGCCACTGTCAAATTAATGTGAGCCCGCTTTTAACAGTTCAAACAAAGATTGTTTTAATTATCTAAATCTACCAAGCTCCCCAGACAGCAGCCTTGATCAGTGAGGTAATTCTCCAAGCCTTTTGTCGGAAGGGGAAAGTCAAGAGGACTCCTGGCATCAAATTGGAAATGAATGTTTGTGTAATCCCCGCAGCATTCGACAGGCCATGGCAACTACAAAAACCCTTTTGATTAACACTGTACCTTTCATTCTCCAGCGTGGTTACCACGTCGCATCAAAAGGCTGTTTTGAATGGCCTCTGGGAGCCAGTGACTTTCAGTCAGATCTCTCTACTGAAGGAGTAAGAGGAGCTCGGAGGTGTGCAAAAAAAAAAAAAAGAAAAAGAGAAAACCCAGCGAACCCTCTCAGAGGAGTTGTTTTAAAAAAGAATAATGAGATACAAACACTTTAATCCTCCCAGGCCAAGGGGGAAAAAAAAGCTGAATAATACTGCTGCTTTTGTTTAATTATTCATGTTGATGTGAGTTTTTTAATCTTCTGCGCTGCCTGCAACTTGGCCCAAGTGCTTTAAATATTTTTTGGCTGTGATAAAGCACCACAATAAGAGGCTCAATGCGGGGCGACTTATTGCCGTTTTGTTTTATTGTTAGCATTTAATGAAACGCCGCGGAAATCACTCCTGTGTTTTATGGCTTTCTATTCCTATGTGATTTCTCTAGAATGTCATGTAGGGTTCAAAGCCATTAGGTACAGAGTGGCAAATCAGCGAGGGGAAAACTGTGCGCGAATGAATTATTCATAGCTTTCAGCATCACAATTATTTGCTTTAGTGGGTCACAAACCCACACGAGCATCTGCCTGTTTTCCTTTGCTGGAGTTCTAGTCTTGTTTCATTTGTTTCATTGTGCGCAGGGTTTTAAACGGCCCCGGCTCAGAGAAGACCTAACCGAGGGCTATAGTCCCTCTAACTTGTTTTGTTTTTTAAAAAAATATTTTTTATCACATTTGTTTCCATTCTGATGTTTGTGCCAGCAGTCCGAACGGCACGCTCCGCGGTCACCAGCCCCGCTTCTGAATTTTGATGAACGAATGGAAAGGACGAGGCACGTTTACTCGCTCTTTGCATCATGGTTTCCTAGGAGAAGTGGACACGGCCATTCAAAAAACAAAAAAAAAAACAAAGGAAAATAAATAAATAAACAGGAAAGCGGGAGAAGAGATGCAGACGGGCCGTGCATGCTGATGAGTGACAGCGTGCTCCTCTAATCTGGGCGAGAGGCGAGGCGCACATTTGGAGACTGCGGATTAGAATGATTCAGGGCTCATACGCAGGGGATGAACCGCAGCGGAGGAAGATGAGGGGCATCTGCGCCCGCTGTTGCCAGTGACACGAGGGAGAAGGGGTGCAGTTGTGATGCTGGGCACGTTTCCTGCTGGCAGATCCTTCTGGACTGTAGGAGCCTATTAAAGTGTCTTGTAGTACAGGATAATCCTTTTGCCCGGAGCCGGGCACAGAAATGCATCAGGAAGATAGAAGCCTGATGAATAACCAAAACAGTCCGGGTCCGTGTGGATTTCGCAGCCAGGAGTGTGTGAAGAATGAGAATGAAAAGCGATTCTTTGTCCTGTCTCGACGACTTATTTGCACTGTCGGGAGGCTTTGGTCAGGTCTGGACACAGTCAAATTAAACTGGGACTGTCTTCACCCCAGGCCACACATTCAAATCGAACAGCTTTTAGGTCCAGAGCTCTGTGCGCATCAAAACGTTTTAGGGACGATTTTCTGATGTTTGTGGCTTTTTAATGAACCATATGTTGCAGTCCTGTTGTTTTAGAAAGCAGTCGCAAGTCTAGAACCACTGTTATTCACTCAACTGTCCTGCACTCTAATGTCTAGCAAGTTCCCATTTACACTCATATCGACTCTGACCTGTAAAAAGAGTATGCTCTCATACGAGTAGGCAATATGATGTTTTATCATATCGTGACAAACTGTTACCATGTGCTTTTCTGAGCAGAACACTGACCAAGTCTATGTTTCATTACAAAAAGAATAAAATGTATCCAATATGAAACGCTGAATGGAAATCATTGTAGTCTTAGGCCTGAGTCACACTTTGGGTCAAATCAGGTTTATTTCTGAATTCTCATATTTCTGTTTTGTTGGGTTTACAGGTGTTAACATGTGACCAGTCTGGTTAATGTGGTCAGACTGTAGTTGCATTTGGCTGCATATCCATATCGGCTAACACAGTAACAACGCAGGGCGGGAGGGGCAGGAAAACTTCAAGAACTGGTCGGCTTAATGAGCTTAATGAGCTTAATGTTCACTGGTCCTTAATGACCGTATCTAGCCGGATGAAGAGGCTGTGTTTCACCGCAGTACTGCTCTTTTTAGCAACCAGAATATAAACAGAACATGACATAGTAGGAAAACATAACCTTTAAAACTCATAAGTTCTCCCATTAATATTCAGAGACTGATCTCCACTGAAAGTCGCTGAAAACCTACAGCATGCAAAGTAAAAAATGTTAACTAAGTGCCTGTTAAAAGCTTCAGCTCGCCATGATGTGCTCCACTGACTTATGAAATATGCTGATGTCTAGAACCAATCCGAGTGACACCGAAACCGTCTGAAATCTCATTTAATTGGTCAAACTGAGTCGTTTGTCCAGAAAGGTTTGAAACCTTTTTTAAATGGGAGTTAAATCTGATTAGAAAAGTCAGATGCAGAAAAGCTGTCCTGCTCAAATCAGAAATGCGGCAAAATCTGATTTAAGCTGCAGGAGTGAACAAGACCATAGGTTTTTGAAATACTTTCTTCGAAATGTGCCACTATCTGGAGTTTTATCTGGTCCAAGATAGCAAACCTCATTAAAAAATAATATTCCGATGTGTAGGCCCCCGTTGTGCTGCCAAAACTATCATAACCCTTTGAAGCATGGACTCCACGAGACAGCTGAAGGTGTGCAATGATATCAGGCACAAAGACGTTAGCAGCAGATACTTTAAGTCCTGGAAGTTGCGTGGTGGGGCCTCCATAGATCAGACCAGTTCGTCCAGCACATCCCACTGATGCTAAATTAGACTGACATCAGGGGTATTTGGATGGCAAGATAACACCTTCAACGCTTTGTCGTGTTCCTCAGACATGCATCCTGAACAGTTTTTTATGAGTGTTACGCTGAAAGAGGCCACTGCCATTAGGGAACATCGCTGCCTGAACGGGTGCACCTAGTCTGCAGCGACATTTAGGTAGAGGGTACGTGTCAAAGTAACATCCGCATGAATGCCAGGACCCAGGGTTTCCCAGTCAGTTATTGCACAGAGCATCACACTGCCTCCACCAGCTTATCTTCTTCCCATACTGCATCCTGGTGACACCTCTTCAGTAAGTGAAGCACTCCGCTGCCACAAGATGTAAAAGAAAACATGATTTATCAGACCAGGCTCCCTTTTCCAGGCTCCCTCCCTGCTCCAGTTCTCACTCTCATGTGGTGGACAGGGTCAGCATGGGCTCTCTGAACAGTCTGCAGGGATGCAGTCCTTTAAGATGACACCTTTCTATCATAACCAGCATGAACCTTTTCAGCCCTTTGTAGTACAGTAGCTCTTCAGTGGGAGCAGAGCAGGTGAACAAGCCTTACCACCCAAAACACATCAATGAGTTTTGACGTGCCCTTGACCATTTTGGAAATGCCCTAACCCAGTTGTCTTGTCATCAGTTTGGCCCTTGTCAAAGTCGCTCAGATCCTTATGTTAACTGCTCACTTGCTGCCTAACATTTCCCAAACCTTGACAGGTGCCATATGGTAATCAGTGTTATTTCCTTCACCTGTCAGTGGTTTTAATGTTGCGGATGACTGGTGTATTTGTCAAACTAGGCATTACATTACTTACCCTATAGGAAATTACTCCTACAACATGATATGACTTGTATGCTAACCACACAGCACTTTTCTCCAAACCTGTTTAGTGCAAAAAGTTTGCTTCTTCATTTTAATAGTGGAACTATACGGCCGGTATAGCTAACATGCAATGGAAGCGGATATGACACAGTGCACTTGCTCCAATTCAGGTTATTAAGCATCATTAAATAAATTTGCTCAAATGGTTTCTGGCACTGCCATCTCAGTCTGAGGAACTCTAAGTAACAAGCTGCTTGTTGGCAGAGTCAGTTGTGCAGAGAAGGGAAAACTTTAAGTTTTGAGCAACCAATAAGTTTCTATTGAAGTAAAGTGGCCCCTTATAGTCACGCGTGAACACACCACAGCACGCAGTGTGAAATTCTTTCTCTACATTTAACCCATTCACCAAGTGAAGCAGGGGGCTGCCACCAATGAGGCGCGCCCGGGGAGCAGTGTGTGGGGACCAAACCTTGCTCAAGGGAACCTAAGTGATGACACTAGCAGTGTTGGGATTTGAACCCACAACCTTCTGATTGCAACCAACCACTAGGCCACCAGCTGCCTTAACATGTCCAAACAGTGTGGGAAACAATAAGCACAGCGCAAGAGATCTAGTCATGCAAACAGTATAAGCTTTAGTTCAAATTAACTGAATATAAGATATATATTACTGATGGGATGAAACAGAGTCACACATACACACTCTGCTCTTAACGTCACTGTTTTAATTGTTGCAACTGTAAAATAATGTAGAAGTTTTACATTTCCAAGGTATAGTAAATCATTTATATGTATTATTTTTTAAATTTCCTCCAAACATTTTTTTTTCAATTTTGAATCAAGTGTGATCAATAGTGTACAAAAAAAAATATGACATGCACATTTTACACAGACACATTCCCACAAATTATATATATATAGACACGAAATAAAGCAGGACTTTGTTGGCTCTTCCCCCATTTAAGGCTAAAAGTACCTATTTTTTCTTCTTAAAAAATTATTACTTAGCTCCTTTCCTTTGTAGCCAGCACGGAATGTTTTATTATGCATGTTTGTCATGTCCGTTGGGTAAGTTGTTTTAAAATAATAATAATAATAATTAAAAAAAATATTTTTCAGCCATAGGCTCCAGCCCCCCAACCCCGAGTACGGGATAAAGGGGTAGAAAATGGATGGATTGATGGATATTTTTCAGTCCTCTTCAAAATGTAATGTGTAAATAAGTCTTTGGTCTCATTTGCATTGTCACGCCCATCATAAGAAGCCTTAAAGCCAAGAATGGCGCCAAAGAGAATCCTTCCTCTCGTCACTGTGCTGATCTGTGTCTGCAGGCCTCTTGCACTTTGCACGCTATAAGGGAATTAAGTCACAAACTCTGTGGTGAGTTAACTGTGAACGACTTAATGTTTAATTCAAAATGTTATACTGAACCAAAAAAAATCTTATTTTTTATGCACGCTGTTTTTCCAATAGTTTGTCAACAGAGTAGCAACTCTATTTGTGGACGACAGACTTATCTTTCTCTCTGTGCAAAATCCCTTTAGAGACATTACCATCAGAGATGTGCTCAATTATTGTTATTTCATTGCGATAAAAAAAAAAAAAGTTCGAAATGATCTTGCTTGAATTTCCCATTCCACCTTAAATGGTGCGGCAGGTATCCTGCATCACATGCGCCAGAATGTCTGCACCATTTAAGGGGGACTGGTGAATTAGAATAGTGAGGAAAATTCAGCCTGAATTCATTGTCAAGCGACTTTGGCTCAGCCAGTCCAGTTTCTAGTGTTAACTGTATTTCCATGAGAACCCAAAGAGCCCTTCTAATCTGAGAGTGCAGCCACTTGAAGGATCACTCATTACTTTCCCAAGTGTGGAACTACTCAAAAGACCCACCAGTCAAAAACTGGTTTACGGAGATCATACAAGCTGTGTGGGATGGAACAGGAAAACTTCAAGAACTGGTAGTTTAAGGAGCTTAATGTTCACTGGTCCTTAATGGCTGTATCTAGCCGAATGAACCGGTTGTGTTTCACAGCAGTACTGCTTCCCCTATTAGCAACCAGAATATGAGCAGAACATGACGTAAAAGGAAAACATAACCTTTTAAAACTCATAGGTTCTACCATTAATATTCAGACTGATCTCTACTGAAAGTCTACAGCATGTGAAGTTAACAGTGTGAACTAAGTGCCTGTTTGAAGCTTCACACATTCAACCTACGACATGATGTGCTGACATTCTCGTCACACGTTCTGATGACAAGAACCAATCCAAATGACAACGAAACCATCTGAGTGGTCAAACAAAGTCGTTTGTCCAGAAAGGTTTGAACCCGTCTTTAAATGTGATTAGAAAAGTAAGATTTAGATTTAGTGATTTTTTTTTTTGTTGTTGTTTTTTGGTTTTTTTTGCTGCTCAAATCAGAAATGCTGAAAGACTTTAAGACTTTCTTTTAAATGTGGCACTCTCTGGACTTTGGCCTGTTTGAATAAATTAAACCTCATATACAAAAAAACAGACCTGAAGGTTGAGTTGGACTGGATTTTGCTGCCTGAACACCACCACCAGTGTGCCTGAATGCAAATAAAACCCTCACAGCAATGTTCCGGCACTTAGTGTAGAGCCTTCCCAGAACGGTGGTGGCTGTAACTGCGACAAACAAACATCCAGAATGTTGGATGAACAGGTGTCTACCAAGTTTGAGATATAATGGAGCTAGTTTGCTCTTGCGGTCTGTCCTGTGTGCTGCCACCTGTTGTCTATACCGTAACGTGGCTGTTTGCAATCTGAGAGGCTTCTGTGTCACTGTGCAGCTCCAAGTGTTGGACACTGGGAGCCTTAGAGAGTAAGAAGTCCACTTCTCCTTGGCTTCCTCCGCAGAGGAGCGAGAGTGTATTTGACCTTTGTTTTTTACGCTAAAAGGTGACATGCCAGTCTTCCAAGAGGATCCCACTCAGTTTTCCAAACTGCAGCTGAAGTCAGCACTAATATCACACAGTGTGGAGTTGCCTCCAGGAGAGAATAGGAAGGAGGTTTACGTGGACCTCTATATGAAGCATGTGTGGGATAAAAGCAACGCTGATTTCTCTAGTGATGAGGAAGACCAGGTTCAGAATGGCACTGTGAGTTAATGAGACCTTGTAACCCATGCAGTGGTGTGTGCTAATTTTTTGTTACACAGTCTTTCAGCTTTGATTTGTTCATATGACAAAATGAGTCACAAAAGTGTTTTCTGTACTGGTCAGACTGTTAACTGCTAGTTGTTTTTAGTGCACTGACAATGTATGACTGAAGTCATACATTGAAACTGAAATAACATATTTAATGACTCATGTTTGGTATTGCCTGGCAAATTGTGAACTTTTCACTTTCTTGCACCAGTGACATGCATTAAGTTAACTTTGAAAATGCATTTATGACTTGTGGCTGCTACTAAGTTACAGGTTTAACTAGTTTTCATGGCTCTGAAACCTGACTCCAGAGGACTGTAGAACGTTGCTGCAGCTGTCTTTTGCACATATGCACACACATTGCACCAGAGTGCAACACCAGGAGATAACTTACTGTGTGTGTGTGTGAGGCAGGGGGACCCTCACACACACGACTGGGGAATTTGGGTCATACTCCAGAACCCCCCACTTGGGTGTCAGATTTGCACTTTGTGACCTGCTTTGTGATTCTGCTGCTCTGAAAACCAGCGTTTCTAATAGAAGTGTAGTGTGTAAATACTTTAAAAAAAAATGCAAGGATAGTTTCAAATGCTAAAGACCTTCTGTCAGCTTCATAAATATAGGCACCATTGGTAAAAATGGGTCAAAAAGCCAATAAAAACTGTATTGGGACGAAAGTATTGGGACGTTTGACCATTACACCAGTCGGGACTTTAACGGCATTGCATTCAAATTCATAGACTTTAATATGGAGTTCGTCCCCCCTTTGCAACTGTAACAGCTTCCACTGTTCTTGGCTTTCCACAAGATTTTGGAGAGCTTAGGTGGGAATTTGTGCCCATTCGTTCTGTAGAGCATTTATGAGGTCAGGTGCTGATGTTGCACGAGAAAGCCTGGCCTGCAATCTCCAGGGTTTCTCCAAACTGTGTCCACAGAGTTGGAAGGATGGCGTTCTCCAAAATTGCCCTTCACTGGTAGTAAGGGGCCTAGCCCAAACCTTAAAAAAAAAAAACAGGGTGTCCCAATACTTTTGGCCATATAGAAAACCATAAAGCTATCAAACACTTTTTGTAACAAAACTGTCACAATTGGTACCACTGCATTTATTCCTTTTTTGCAACCTCCATTTTCCACCACAACAGCAGTAAGTCATGTTGTGTAATGGCGTTTAAGTTTGGAGAATACAGAGCAAGGAATCTGAGACCATTTCTTAATACAGAATCTCCTAACCCTCCAGAGTCCAAGGTCCTACAGTTCCTCCCACAGGATTTTCAGTGATGTTTATCTCTGGGCACTGGGTGGTAATTTCAGGAGATTTTGTGGTCATTGAAGCATTTTGTGTGGCTTTGGGGGGAATGTTTTGGATCATTGTCTTGCTGGAAGATCTGGCAACCAGGTTCTCCTGGTCTGTTACCATGCATCCTTAAAAGATTCCCAACGGCCTTTGTACAAAACTCTGCCTCAGAATATCATAGATCCTGTATTCCTTAGATGCAAGATGTAATATTCTGTATAACCATCCTTTTTACACCAAACCCTTCTTGAATGTTAGAAATTTTAGAAAATCTCCCCTTGTCTCCTCTGACCATAACTTGGTCCCTGTTAGTTCCAGTAGTGTCTAGTGAACTCTGGAGGCTTACAGGTAGATAAAAAGGAAATGACACGGTTTCTGCACCTTTTTAAAAAAAAATTTTTTTTAGAAAAATCTAGCTCAGTCTAGTTAGTTAAATCTTTCTCTTCTAGCCTCCTCTCAGTGCTTGGGGATAAATTAAATAGTCTCTAATGTTCTCTGTGTACATACATTACTAAGGGAATCTGGTCTCTGTCAGCTCATTTATACCTCAGTTGAATTGAAAGTCAGTGATGACCATTTGGTTAATATGAACCAAACAAAATAAAGATTTTTTTTTTAGCTAAATATAAAAAAAAAAAATGGAGAAATTGATAGTACTCATTAGGGATACCGATTTTTTTTGTCTAGGTGATCGGCCGATACCAATGCCGATTCTGATGCTTTAAGTTTATATAACTGATATGTAAGCTCTC
>JBBIGA010000132.1:22067625-22087190 GCA_037576975.1 Alestes dentex | reverse complement strand
AATGGGCACAAATTCCCACAGAAACTCCAAAATCTTGTGGAAAGCCTTCCAAGAAGAGTGGAAGCTGTTATAGCTGCTATTTGAATGCAGTGTCATTAAAGTCCCTGTGGGTGTAATGGTCAGGCAGATGATTTGCTCATTAACACAACACTCATCTGTAATGCTTTAATTATTTACAGTACATTTAAGGTAGTTTTTAGGAAGATGAGCTCCAGTTTGATTTCAGGCTCTGATCTGCAGGTTGGAGGAAAACCCGATGCCCAGACTGTTCGGTTACGGTCCTGAGCGGGGCACTTTTGAACATCTGGCACACAAGGTAAATCTAGCAGGGGCGGTCTCCTTTGCAAACATTGTATAAAGCAATTCTGTCGTCTATGAAAATGAATGCTTTATGCTTAACCGGAGCTCCTGTGTTTTGTGTTTCAGTTTGGCCTGCCTCTCAGATTCGTCATGTCTAATTTGTGGCTTTTCACCCCTTTGCTGAACAGGTGAAACATATAATATTGAAGATGTGTGTTAGTGATTTTTTTTTTTTTTACCATGGTTAAAGGTGTTAAAAGCTTGCAAATGTGGGGAAGTTACTGCTGGCTTAGTGCTTAAAAAAAAAAAACAGTGACATAATTCACCAGTACGCAATAAATAACTACATTTATAATGAATAGTAATAGCATGAACAAATCTTTATATAAACAGTCAACTGGATGATCAGTTCTTGCTCCAAGCAGTTCATCTCTTTAACAGCGGATTATGGTTAACAAGCAACATAAGAGTCGAAGATTATGTCATGAAAAGCACAATAGATTTTAATAACATGGTTCATTAATATAGTAATCAGTTTATGTGTTTGTATATAAAATGTTTAAACAGCTTCAAACACTATTAAATGTTAAAACAGATGTTAGAACATGTGCATTAAAGTGCATTAATACTGAGAAGCTGTGGATGTTTTTAGGGTAATGGAAAGGAGACCCGAAATGAACGCTTTTGTCCGGACCACTACTGCCGTCACCATGTTTCACTCTGGTGTGAAGGTAGACTGTTTCTTTTGCAACACACACACACATGCGTGCACACACACACACACACACACACTGTTTGAATGTAGGCATCTCATGCCTCTCCCTTTGCAGGTCAATGTCCTCCCGTCACGCGCTGAGGCCTTTGTGAATCTGCGAATCCACTCTGCTCAAACGCTTCAGGAGGTGAGAGGTCAGACCGGTGCTGCGGGTGTGTTGACTTTGTGCAGTCCAGTTCAAAGGGAACATATTACTGCTCTTTTTGTTCAGGAAAAGCACATGTTTCAAAATAGAGACTTTGAAGATTTCAGGCTCAGATGCGATTTTTTCATTCATTTTATGATGCAGTGTAGGATATGAAAACGTGTTCTTTGAAGCACTTACACTACTCTTAAGATTTTGCCCACTACCGCCCCAAGGGCAGTAATCGTGGCACAGGATCGTCTGCATAAATCTGAATCGTGTAAAAGACATCCCGTATTCAGTGGAAAAAGCATTCCCAGAAAGACCAGAGGCTAGTCTGTCAGAAACGAGGAAATTACCCGCATCTTCCTTTAGATCACGTTGCGTCGCCGACCTCATTCCAGACGTAGTCGATCAGACAAAGGCGTGTTTGGTGCCTGAAGTTTGCTTCTTTGATTCACACTGGAGTTACAGTTCAAATTCTGAGAGCTTCATGCTCACTGCATTGCTGAAATGATTTGACCTTTTCTACTTTGTGTGCTGTTGAATAGACTTTGTGTTTTCTGAGCATGTAAAACCACAGTTATCTATAAGAATGGATGAAAGTATGAGGAATAACTGAACAGTAGTAGCAGCGGTTTTAAAGACTGAACTTAACAGTTGTATGTACCAAAAAAAACCCAAAAAACAACCCTGGTCTGGTTATATCAGTTTGAAAAAGGTCGACAGACTTCTGCACATTTTAATGGACAAATACTGTTTCAACACACGTGAAAGTGTAAAAGTTTTGCCTATATTATCATTTTTTTTTTAATTATTATAAATTTAAAACCCTGCACTAACACTTGCTGAAAAATGCAGTATTTATGTGTTTTCTGTAGAAGCTGGTTTCATTATTTTCACTTAGAAATTGAACAAAACGTGTCATTTTTGCATCGTGCACAGTATATCTGTCGTAATAGATATCAAAACGTCAAACGGTGTGTCAAAGCACATGACTGCATGTGGTTGAGACTACTTTACGGTGGTTTGATGCAGGCGTGTGATGATTTAGGCATTAAGCTAAAAGCTTTCATCACTTATTGCTCCAGTGCAAAGCTAATAAAACTACAGTCACCAGATATCGCTTTGCTAATTAAGAAGATTGTATGTGGTCGACATTTGGCTTCACCATCTTTTCAAACGCTTCTTCGTTTTCTCTCTCTCTCTCTCTCCCTGTCCATCTTTTCTTCGGTCCGTCTCTTCTATAGGTGCTGGAGCTGATCGAGTCCACTGTGTCTGATGACCGAGTGAAGATCGAGCTGGTGGGTGGGTTCGACCCCCTGCCCATCAGCCCCTACGATGAGGCGTCGTTTGGGTTCCAGATCGTTAAGAAGACAGTGCTGGAAATGTTTCCCCAGCTCACGGTGGCCCCAGGTGAGTGTCTCGCTGAGAAGACCAGCATTAGGCTTTTAAAAATAGGCTTAATTAAGGAATTTCAGATTCAATGCGTCAACACTAATGAACACGTCAGATCAGTGCAGCAAAAGTTTCGCACCGGCGACAAGTTCCGCATAAATTAGTATAAGAATCAAAGCCGAGTCTGTGGGCATTCATCCCTCACTCTTCTGCCTAATCCAGTCTAACTGCTTGAGTGGCTGAAGAGCTACTTACACGCTTCATTGGCTGCTGAAGAAGACCATGTTGCTGCTTAATCTGTACTCTCTCCCTGCTCCCGCGCTGGTGCTCGTGTCCACCTCTCACAGGGATTTGTGTGGGCAACACCGACAGCCGTCATTACACTGAACTTACCAAGGACATCTACCGCTTCGCCCCGTCCTGGTTCAAACCAGGTGACCCACAGAGGTAAGGCACAGAGAAACTGAGGCTGGGGTGGGGGGGGTGAGGGGCGTCCGGAGAGAATACTTTCTTCACACACTTTCTTCCTTTCATACCCGTGTTTAGGTTCCATGGCATCAACGAGAGGATTTCTGCTAAGAACTACGAGGAGCTTGTGCTGTTTTACTTCTGGCTCATTCAGAACTGTGACATCAGAAACTTACCCACATCCCACATGAGCCAGCATGAACTGTGAGCCCCAGACCGGGTAATCATTATTCTAATAGAATCTACGCATTCAGAAGATGTGAAATAATTATATAGGCCTGTGTGGATATTTTATTTTATTTTATTATTTTATTTTTTTTAAGTTGTCAGATGAGACTGCATTTCACTCAGGAATGATCTAGAGCACTAAGAACGATCACGAATTACTCAGGATTATATTAGAAAAGGAATGACACTTTGCTAGTAGGTGATTGGTGCTTTAACATGCAGGAAATTAGTGCAATCTATATTATGTGCAATCTATAATCTCCTTGGAAATAAGGGGTTTAACCTTTTGATTTCGGAAAGAAATCTTTTTTTGAACGATCTAGAGAAAGGAATGATATGCAAAGGTAAAGAATTCTTTGACATTTCAGTCATTTTCAGCGTAACCTGCTCTTAAGCTTGTCTACCACGTCTGTATAACAGACAATATTTTTTACCTGAACGGGTCAAAAGAGTAGAAAAGCTGTTGATGACCGAAACCAAGGAGCAGGTGCTGAGGCACTATATTTCAGGCCAGTAAGGATTTTTTTTAAAAATAAGTATATGAAAAAATTATATGTTTAAATTATTATTCACGGTAATCAAGAATGTGTGGAGATTAGAATGACTAGAATATGCCTTTAAAAACAAGGACAAGCTGCTGTTTACGTGCTGTCGCCAGGCATCTTGTCTTCAAAATAAGATGTCTGGTCTTTTATTACTGCCAACAGACAATCAGGAATGGCCACTCGCGATGAGAAAGGCTAATAGTACATTAAATGAACAAAAGTATTGGGACAACTCACCCTTACACCAACAGGGACGTTCCTATGGAGGTGGGCCTTCATACATAGGCCTTTGTATGGAGGTGGTCCCCCGCTTTTGCTGCTATAACAGCTTCCACTCTTCTTGGAAGACAAGATTTTGGCATTTCTGTGTGAATTTGTGTCCATTCATTCTGTAGAGCGTTGATGAGGTCAGGCACTGATGTTGGATGAGAAGGCCTGGCTTGCAATCTCCATTCCAGTTCATGCCATTAAGAGTACCCTTCACTGGAAGTAAGGGGCCTAGACCAAACCCTGAAATACTTTTGTCCATGTAGTGTATCTCTGTATTGTAGTTTTAATGTTTTTATCTGTTTTATTTTACCACTGATAAAAGCAGTAGTGGAAAAAAACAGACAAAAGCACATTAACTGACATACAAAGACAATGAAAATAACCTATTTATAACCAATGACTATTAGTCTAGCAGACTGCACTGTTGGTATATTTGAGTTTCTGGAGTTTTTAGGCAGGTTATTGTTCCTCGGGAACAATGAAGGATTAATACGGTCTCCGCTCACGTTGTATCTGCACTGTTAATTACTTTCAACTGTTTAATTATTTCAAGCATTATTTGTAATTTGGAATGAAGTGTTGGAAGTTAGAGTAGGTTTGTTGTTATTCTGGGTGGAGAGATCATTAAGGTTGAAGTCGAATGGGACTTCTCACTGTTTAAGACTAACATCAGACCAGCTATTTCCCAAAACAAGGGGCCATGAGTTACTGGTGTTAATCAGAGCCCATACATGAAGCATTTCTGGTTTTTTACAGTATTATTCTGGCCGTTAGATAGTTTTATATTAGTAGCATCTAAAAAGACATTTCTAAAATGAAACGGAAACGAGTCTTTCTGCAGCACGCACAGTGCTTGTTCATCATCCTACAGTTGTGCCTTATTTCTGATCTTTTTTTTTTTTTTTTGTTCAATATACACAGTACACACACTAAAAAGCTCCACATCTAACAGGAATACGGTGCAGATTTTTGAAGGCTCATTTACATTTCAGAGTTGAAATGTTTTTTCTGTGTGAAATCACATACAAATGACAATAAAAAAACATTTCATTTTCCTCATATTTATTGACTCAGATACTTGTATTTTTTAGTATTTGCTCTGGTTGAATAATAATACTTTTTTTTTTTTTTTTTTTTTAAATAACAGTTTCAAGCTACAGACTCATTTGTAAAATATAAACTCTTCGATACAAAACAAATGATTTAACGCAGTTAGGTCAAAGACAGTTATAGATAAGTTAAAATTAGTGGCACACCAAACGTATTTACAGTGAGGGATTCTGTATGATGCCCTAATGTCCATCAGGGTAGTATTTAAGCATTGTTTTGCACTAGTACCACGCCAGCAGGTTAGAAATCTGTGCTAGCAAAACAAAGTAACTTGAAGCCAGTAGTCGCATGTTCGTATACTCATAACAAGTGCCTGTAGGCGTCAGGGCGATGCCCTGTGTTCTGTTACGCTTGCAGCGTCTAGTTACATCTTTAAGACCAGTTGCAGCACTTGCAGCTGTTGTTATAAATGGTACCCGCAGGGCAGAGCTGTATGAATGTCCTGCCGTCAGCACACTGGATGAAGGATGTTTTGTCATCAGGATTTGGGTAGATACCATCAGCTCTGCCCTCGCAGAACTCAGCGCCTGGAGCTGCAGTGGAATCAATTGGGGGATCAATGGGATCAGTGCTGGCAGTACTTGGGTGAGGTACATCAGGTTTGGGCTCAGTGACTCCAGGAGAGGTGGGAGTGGGAAGTAGAGGGGGAAGGTCTGTCCAACAACAGCACAAGCAGAATATTAGTCATTCATACAAGTGTTAATTCTTATCATGAACGTAATAATAAGCAGTGATGGTGAGCGTTCTACAAAACCACGGCTTAAGTAAGAGTGCTGCTACTGCAGGGCACCTCAGTGTAAATACATCACTCTGGTAATCGCTCAGAGCCACCAAACGTTTTACCTGACAAAAAGATGGCCCAGTGCTCAGTCCTTGACAAGGTCTAGTCAGCTAATGGTGTTCAATAAAGTGTTTAAACACAGTGCAGTACGGTATGTGCCAGTCTGCACGAACTACTGTCATTGGTGAAATACCCTGGTGTAAATTATTACCACCATAAAGTTATGTAACTGTAATATACCTGTATTCAGGAGTTTCTTGAGGTGATTAATGAGGGGGTAGTTTCCCTTTCCACAGAACTGCCCTGCAAAGTCATCCAGATCCAGAGCCCAAACAACGGCACCGCCAAACTTATTATCCTTCAGGTACTGCACCTGAAACAGGAAAGAACCCAGTAAGGTGTCCCTAGAATCGGTGATGTAACATAATGCATAAGGCGGAGGACGAACTTTTGTACTTACCTTTATTTCATAGCTTTCCTGAGTGTCAAATCCAACCCACTCCATTCCTTTGGTAGCGTAAGGTACTTTCTGATCCTGGATCCACTGTATGGTGGTTCCTTGGATGACGGTGCAGATCTAATCGAGAAAGAAGATTAAACACACTGTAACTAGGAATGGGTGGATCGATACTGAAACAGCAGAACTTCTCTCTGAGAAAAACCACTTTACTTCCGCCTTCCATCTCTGGTTCTCACACCCCGGCGATGGAGTCGATACTTTGTAATGGCAGATTATATTCAACTTCACTCCACTAAAGTCAGCTTGTGTGAGAGTTTATTTAATATTAATGCAAAAGCTTTCAAATATAATTTTCCTGTTAGTTTTCTTGGGGGTGATGGCAGGTTGGGAATTTGATGCTGTATCAGTCGTCTTCAGAATTCTTCAGAACTAAACAAGCAAAATTCAGGCACCAATCACGTCTAGCCCGATTAACTATATGTGATGAGATAGATAAGATAACCCTTTATTAGTCCCACAGGTGGTCAATTTTGCATTGTTGCAGTAGCAAACAAAACTAAAGAATAGAGAATAAAGACTAGAATAAAAACTATACAACACAGCAGTCTCATATAATAAGTGCACTGTACTAATATTATATAAATATAAATGTATGTATACACGCACACACACACGTACATATATATAAATGGTATTTTCAATGGTATATGATAACCATTAAATACTTTGATCGTTCAGTGGTATTTAATCATTTCTACTTTAGCGCACAGAATATAACAGAAATGTATGTATGTGTGTGTGTATAGTGTATATATTATTTAGCTGTGTACCTCGTAGTAGGACCAGAATCCTGCCTCTCTGGTGTAAGGGCCAGCAGAAGCAGCTCCACTGGCCGGCGCTCCGACTCCACTGGCTGTAGACGTCAGACGGAAAGTCCTGCCATAAGTTGCGAAACCCATCCGCAGCTTCTCCGCCGGGGCGCCCTGGTCCCGCCAGTACTTCATCGCGTAGTCCTGAAAAATGGAACAACATGCAGAGTGAAGATTTCGGTCTCATCACTTTCCATCCCATTTCCCCTTTGTGTGTTTAAGATGTGGTTAAGACGTGGAAGGAGGATCATATGTACAGTGTTAAAGTAGATGAGTTCTCCTTCGTCATGAGAACCGCGGTACAGAGGACTGTTGTGCCCAGTGAAAGTCTCCCAAGCTCCGTGGAAGTCGTAGGTCATCACACTGATGAAATCCAGGTACCTGTTTCATAAAGGGAACCCGTCAAAGGGGTGCTTGGAATCTCTTTCAAATAAAACATTGTTCTCTCTCTCTCTTTGCTGTATAATCTCTCTCTCCATTGCTGGATGGATGATCAAATGTATTTACATACATGCACATTACGTTTATATGATCATAATCATGAAATGTATTGATAAATTAACTAAAACGTTATTTTAACTTGGCCAAGTCAAATATTTATATATGTTTACATTGCTTATCATTTAATAACTTGGTCTTGTTTAATAACTTTTCTAAGGAAACATCTCATTTTTTAAAAAGTAATATTTGAATGTATAAAAATGCTACATTTACAATAGTATAAAGTATGTTACTACGATATTTATTAGTGGTATTCGAAGTAATTATTTGATGGATCTACTTCAGTCCCATCAAAACGTAATAAACTAAATAAGCTGTTTTGATTTGTGGCTTACTTGGCAATTTCGGCAATTTCATATCCAGCGTCTATAGTTCCTTTCCCAGCAGCCACTGCAGCTGTCACTAGAAGCCTGGGCCTTCCAGTTGCCTTGCCTTCAGCCTCATAGGCCTCCAGAAGCTCCTAGAGGGCAGAAACACATGCTATACAATTAAACACAATCTGTAGGGAGAGTTAAAAAAGATACTGGGGAGTCCAGTGACAGTATAACAGCTGAAACACTGACCTTACAGAGAAGAGTGAACCTCTGCTTGTCCTCTGGTGGGCTGCCGCGGGATCCAGGATACTCCCAGTCCAGATCCAGACCATCAAAACCATGAGTTCTCAGGAACGTGATGGAGGACTGAATGAACGTCTGTCTGTTTGCTGGGGTGGACACCATGGTCGTGAACCTGGAGAGCAGAGCGAGCAGTTTTTGCTTTTTTTGTACTTTTGCAAAGATCCAGCAAAATATGATTTATTATGACTTACTGAGTTGTACCAAAGTTCCATCCTCCAACAGCCAGAAGCGTCTTCAAACTGGGATTTCTGTCAAGTCCAATATTTAGAGCTTGGATTAGAAGCTAGCTTGATTAAAATAACCCAGAATAAGACATCAGTTTCATCCCCTGACAGAAGGAAAATGTACCTTTGCTTCAGGCCATTAAAAGATTTGTAGAGCGTCTCATCGTTCCACTCGTAGGTGACCAGCTCGTTTGCATAGTTAATGACGGAGAAGGCGTAAATCAGGTGCGTGCACAAGTCGGGATCAACATTATCAGGCATGTACTTCCCAGTACCAGGCCTGTACTGGGACCAGTTTGTGAAGTAGCAAATGAGCTGAGATGCTGAACCTATTTTTTAAAAAAGAATTAAGAGAAAAATACATGAATGAGATGTGTATGTGAGTATATTAGAAACAAATCTTGTGTCTCCATTTTTTTCCCCCATTGTTTTGCTTGCAAACTGCCCTTTACATTGCGTCCAAATTTTTATGATGGATAGACCAATAGAGAAAGTCCAAAATCACTTTACAAAACAGTCATGAACATCCAATATAAACTAGGAATGGTTTTTCCTTCCCCTAAAAAGTTACTGTTTTTGGACAAATGAGATTAATTCTGATTTCTAAGAGAAAAACTAAGAGAAAAACATTAATTCTGATTTCTAAGAGAAAAACTCACCAAAATGACCTAATACCAGGCAAAGACCTGAAGAGGAAAAGAAATACACATTCAAATTTTTTAAATAAAGTGAATATAAATCTCAGATGATAAAAAAAAAAAAAAAACAGCAAAAAATGCAGCTGCACGATATCTACCTGCAAGGAGAGTAAGTCTCGCCATTGTGTCCTCCGTGTCACTCCTGCTGTGGCTCCTGCAACAAAGAGAGAAATTCTGTGGTTTATTCTAATTTCTAACATGACAATAATTAACCAAAACACACAGCCTGACTTATCATCACATGAAGGGAAAAAAAAAATCAATCCTTGCACAATCATGACCATCTATTGCACAACATTGGCTCTTATAGGAAGGATCTTCCATTAGTCATAATGATTAAATACAATAATATAAGCATGTTATCAACAATAAGATTTTTTCTGAACAGTAGTAAACACTAGTCTTTACAAAAATCATGATATTCTGCATCAAACTCTTCCCCTTTTTCATTTCCTCCAGCGCTACAATTACAAGAACGCGTCTTTTGTCATTGCTGGCAGTGATGTTAGTGCTGCTACAGTTCCTCTATTGAACAAAACAAGAACTTCTGCTTCTTACCTGGATGGTTTCGCAGCAGAGAACGAAACAGTCTGGTATTTATATACGCTTCCTCACCCACTTATGAATATTCATAGGATAGCATCACCAGAAAGAACTCTCAGTTGCACAATAAATGTTGCTCAATGACTCTCTGAGAACGTGGATTGAGACGGTTGATATGGTCTCTGTTAGATAAGAAATTTATTGGTGTAGATGCAAGTAGTGATTGACAAGTTTGGTGCATTAGTTAGACTATCGTAAACTGACACCACCAGTATAATATTATAGATTCATGGTGGGTCTGTAATACACCACATGGACAAAAGTATTGGGACACACTTGTTTTTGTGGTTTGGGCTAGAATCCTTTCTTCCAGTGAAGGAAAATCTTAATGCTTCAGCAGACCAAGACATTCTGGATAACGCCATGCTACAAACTTGGGACACAGTTTGGGGAAGAACTTTTCTATTCCAGCATGACTGTGCCCCAGTGCACAGAGCGAGCTCCATAAAGGTGTGGCTGGATGAGTTCAGTGTGGAAGAGCTTGACTGGCCCACACAGAGCCCTGACCTCAACTACATCCAACACCTTTGGGATGAACTGGAACGGAGATTGTGATCCAGACCTTCTCGTTCAACATCAGTGTCTGACCTCATAAATGCTCTACAGAATGAAGGGGCACGAATTCAAACAGAAACTCCAAAATCTTGTGGAAAGCCTTTCAAGAAGACTGGAAGCTGTTACAACTGCAAAGGGGGACCAACTCCACATTGAAGTCTGTGTATTGGAATGCGATGTCCAATACATTTGGTGTAATGATCAGGCGTCCCAGTACTTTTGGTTCATTACTACTGAGCACGGAGACAAACAGTATGTGAGATTTAATCTTAAGTGTACTGTAGATGCCTCATTACTGTTTAGTTTATTCATGACCTGATGCAGGTATGCTGACAACCTTACTCAGAACAAGTCAAAAGATTAAGTTTTCTTTCACCTCTGCATTCTTGCACTGGGTTAGCATGTACTCAGTACAGTAGAGGGCAGTGTCATGGTAAGAAAGCTGAACAAAACTCATGTAATGCTGAAAAAGGAAAGCATTACATGAGGAAACACTTTTGAATTTATTGGTGATTTGACTATAAATGCCACCTGTGTTTGTGTGAATGATTGTGATGATTTTGGGAGAATAGGGAACTTTGTTTTTTTCATTTTTCATTATGGTGGTTGTAGGTGACGCTTCAATGTCAGATCAATACTTCCCATCTTATACTGACTCATTTGCAGTTTCTGTTTTTGGTGGAAAATGAGGCCCGTGTTGCACCTAAGTGAATCCAGCGGTAGCCTTACCCCGCTTGGTGGAGATTACTCTGTTTCTATTAGAATAGATAAAAATGACCAGCATGGTTCACTGAAAGCCAACATAGGTGGCACTATTTTTGGAAGTAGTGAGACCGTGAAGGCCAGATGTTTTTAAATGACCCTGAAGTCAAAATAGACCTTTTTTCACCTTCTTAGTTCCTAGTCCTTGGGTGTCATATAATTCACACTTTACCACATCATTTAAAAGACAAAATTCTTGCATCAAAGTGTAGTAATATCTGCTTTCCTGTAAACCATCTAGATTTTCGATTACATCACTGTGGACAAGCATACGGACCAGACAAGTAAAGTTAAGTGGCCCCTTATGAACAGCGAGAACAGTGTGAAATTCTTTCTCTCCATTTAACCCCTTCACCAAGTGAAGCAGTGGGCATGATACCTTGCTCAAGCGGTGTCACTAGCAGTCCTGTGATTCGAACCCACAACCTTCTGATTGCAGGGGCAACTCCCTAACCACCAGGCATCTTAAAAAAAAGTGCAACAGCAAATCTATAAGGAAACTGTACACTAATAATGTTCATATATATATATATATATATACCTGATTAGTGTGACTGAAGGAAATCACATTTCTTTTTACATCTTATACTGCTGTTAATTTTTGTCGAACCAACCCACAATGTCTTTAAGGTCACAGGGGACAGCTGACCCACGAGGCTGAAGTCCCTTTGATGAGCTCGTGGAATAAAGATTTTATCTTCTTCTGATTACTGTATTCACACCGTGATAAGGCATTTGCCTCAATGCAGACAGATACAGCTGTGCGTCAATAGTGTATACATCAGTGGATGTTACCACTGATCACTGACCATCTACCTGTTATAAAGTGATATAAGTACATCGGTGACAGATCACCCACTGAGCTCTTGATCCAGCCTGTCTGTTGCTGGAGCCAAGTGTTCCTGCTCTGTGGAGGTCAAAGAACAACCCAACAGATGAAGTCTGGGCTAGCGCAAAAGTAATCGGAGCGTGCTAACTTTTCACCCACAGCTCCTTCACGACTCCCGGACCTCACCTCAGCTATCTCAGAACTTTTGTCGATGTTTCCTGCACACAGGTGGAGTTAGCCCTTAGTCACTCACTATCAGTGGCCTCCTTCTCAGCCCACGTCCAGCTCAGTGAAGTATTAACCTCCTGGAAACTGAAGGAGGACTGTGACGTCCTAGTCATGAGAGAGGTTCGCTGAAACAGTGATTGTCATGAGACAAAGGAACCTTTCATGATGACTGGGATACTAAAACACTGACTCAACCTTCATGCTCTTTTAATCCGTCCTATTTCTTTTTATCTAGTCATTGTTACTTACTGATGCATTTGAGGCAGCTGACAATGGATTCAGTGAGGGATTGTTGTGAAAGATATAATCAATGAATTCTTATTCAGGGACATACAGTTATCTCAGGGGTTTGTTTCAACTGTTATGACATTTTAACTTGGATTTTGTTCAAAACGCAATAAAAAAAAAATGAACGGCATTTCTGGCGTTTCTCAGTGTGCTTTCTTTTTTGTACCTGCATTCTCAAAGGTCATCAGCCATGGCCCGGTTGTGGTTCCAATTCAAAATTTGCATTTTTGTTTTATCCAGGATGCATCAGGAGGTGACTCATATTGACTTGGGTAGTCAAGTTTCCCCGAACACATTTCTCACAAAGTAGTGGTATTCATGGGCGCCAGAAGCATTTTTAATGTGGGTGGGATGCAGGGCTCTATGTCTCAGCTGAGCCCGGTCTCACAAGTTTTCGGGAAGCCAGCACGATATACAATGTAATCAAAATGTGTGCTGCGATCACGCTTTAGGAATTATTTTGGTTCTATAATGTTCCGGTGCCCATGGTGACACTGATGCCAGAGGAATGACCTCAAAACTGTTTTATGAGTTTGAAGAGACCACTGCATGACCCATTCTACAATTTCTGAAAGTTTTATGTACTCACTTTTTTTTTGTGCTTACTCTGCAAACACAAATTACTTCCAACATAACTATGAATTTCCGCAAGTATTACCTGCCATTGGCTCTTTTATAGGTAACCAACATTCATGTATAACATTTATTGATCTTTTACTTAATACATATCTTTTAATTAAAATTTACTTTGTCTATGATTTGTTATTTTAGTGTAAATGTCAATTGACATGAAGATAAAAGTGAAAATGTAGGGTCTCTTGCTGTCATGTCAGTAAGAACGTTACAGATTGAACATCCTGCTTCCTCTTGTCTTCAATTCACAAGGCGTGAACTCCTGAAAACAGGAGTCCGCACTTGACCTGCTCCATACTGAGAAATGTCAGTGCATTTAATCTTTCTTGTGCGTCCAGTGCTGAAAGCCAACTAATAGAGAGGCTCTGACAGACTAGCTTAACAGCACAGTTGCTGATTAAATGATCAAGACATTTGGAGGAAGGACAGGAGACACAGAGTCACCTCTTTAAGCTGTGATTGTAAAGTTCCAGCTCTAGATGTAATTTTTGTCCAAAGCTGAAATCTGAAATCTGTCAATTAGCTGTGGGGTTCCCCAAGGGTATATTTTAGGTACATTTTTTTCATTAAAGTCAGTAATGTATCCATTTGACACACGTGAACACACCTCAGTACACCACACAGTGTGAACAGTGTGAAATCCTTCTCTGTATTTAACCCATTCACCAAGTGAAGCAACGGGCAGCCAGGAACAGTGTGTGGGGACGGACACCCGGGGAGCAGTGTGTGGGGACGGTACCTTGCTCAAAGGTACCTCAGTGTTGTCACTGGCAGTCCTGGGATTTGAACCCACAACCTTCTGATCACAGAAGCAATTCCCTAACTACCAGGCCACCAGCCGCCCCATTTGAATAAATCAATGGTTTGAAATCTTTCTGTTTGTGTGAACATTTTGAATGCAGACAGTTCTGCAACAACTTATTATAAAGACTTTTCCCATGTAGCGAAAAGTACATTGATTGAGGATCTTCAAGAAGAATCTGTACTTTTTGGTACTATAAAAAATCCTTTGCTTTTAATGCTGTAGCTACAATACTTAAGCTAAAAAATATTTTGGAGAATTATGTGTCAGGAGAGAGTCTGGCCGAGAATAATGTTTTCAAGTACATTATAAACAGGTCCTGGACTACTCAAAACAAGGGATATAATCATTTTACCTGATTTGATGTTTGAATTCTCTTTAGAAAGATGTGCATGCATATGGCATTAAACTATGTTAGTGCTATTACACCTCATTATGGTGGCACACTGTTCTGTGCCATAACCATTTATCAAAAGAAGCCTGTGCCAAAACTGAATTAGCACAACAAGATAAAACAGCACATACACTACTTTAGCTCCAGCTATAAAAAATGGTAAATGGCTTTTACCTTCCTGCCTGTCAAGTGTTTATCTGCTAAATGAGGCTGAATGGGCCTTCACACCTGGCAGTTTACATAAGTCTGATAAGACAAACGCAATAGACCTAATGAGATGTGGTACAGCTGTGTTTGTGTTTGACGCAGTGATGGCCAGTTCATCATGCACTCCTTGGATAAACCAATGACGTCAGCTTCACTTTTTCAAGAGATTCAAGATTTAAGGTTCAAGAGAGTTATAGCATTCTCTGAAGCAAATGGTGTACATTAAACAAGTCACAACAAGACGAAGTGCAGTTGGACATCACAGTGCAAAATAGAGACAAGAGACAAAAACTGCTGCAACATTATATTACAGCATCAAAGTACAAAACAGGCAGGTAGTGCAAATAAGAGTAACTGAGGTGGAGCAGTACTTAGCAACAAGATATGTAAACAGGTTATAGCAGCGAGTAGTGTTAGGCAGTTTTTTTAAAATGCTGTACTGTAGGAACATTTATCTTTATGGTCTAACACAGTAACAAGGAGTTGTGTTATTATTATTGTGATTTGTTGCTATGTCCCTGTCCCTTAAAAGCCGCATTAAACAAGTAACGGCACATCTTCAGTTATGAAGTAGTAAAACTCAGGCCTCGTGTCAAGGTCAAAGTCGTGTAGTACTGAGGCTCTGATTGCAGTGCGTCTTATTTAGGTCAGGGGCACACTTTGTAGAATTACAATTATCGACTATAGCCGGTATGATGCCACACAAAACGAAAGGGACCACCATAGACCCGCCACTGACATGTTTTGAAGTGTTACTGAAGTCAAAATATCTAGCCGATGGTGACCTGTGGACAGGAACTGATCATGACGAGCTGTGCCCAATAAAATGAGCTGTAGCCTCCACCTGTACACTGTAGGTGTGTCTAATAAAGTGGCTTGTACGTACACCGTTTAAAAAAATTCCAATAATGTTGCAGTTACACCCATAAGCACCCCCAATGCTTCTATTATGTTGACACTGGTAAAAATGGTCTGCCATCCAAATACTGTCTGCTCTGTAATGGTCTTGTGGTGGTCTCTCCTCATTTGGTGGGTGGGGTGAAGGGGGCTGACAAATTGTGCAGCAGCAAATGGGCTACAGTCAGTCACTGAGATTTTACAGAGCTTGCCTTCATAATAGGTTTTACCGATAAAATGGTCAATGAGTTCAGGTACATTGAAGTGTGCTCAAATAGACTTCGATCTATCTCTGTACTTACAGTACCTTGGCCATTAAAGAGTGTGTTTGTTGTTTTGGAATACAGCAAGAAGTCTTATGAGGATCAAGAAGGAGTGTTGTCACATTGTGGTGTGACTCATGTACTTCACATCTAAAATTTGTATGACACTTCCTCATATTGATACTATTCCTGACCCTGTGATGAAACCAATTCTGTCATACAAACAAACAAATATGAGTACATAACACATACAGGAAGTTGTGCAACTGAACATTTGGTGGTTATGCAATGTAACGTTCGCTCATGGTGTAGTAATCTATGATTCCTGCTATCTTGTGGAAAATTTCAACTTCTGTATCACTTATACACTCTCCATTTGATCTGTGAGTAAGTCAGTGATTGTCAGCGTACATATATATACAGTCACGTTTAAAAAATTAGGACACCCCATTAAATGTTCACATATCAATGTCTAATCTTGTTTTTATTCATCTCTGGAAAAGAAAGTGATTTCATTGTAGGTAAACAACAAAAATGAACCTTGTTTTACTCATTAAACAAAAGATTAAAAAAAAACATTCTAACTGAGGAAAAAATTAGGACACCCTACCCCCTAATAGCTAGTGTTACTCCCTTTTGGCTGAAATAAATGCAGTGAGACACTTCTTGTAACCATCTACCAGTCTCTGACACTGGTCTGAGGGACATTTGCCCCACTCCTTAATCCAGAAATCTTTCAGCTGTGAGATGTTTGAGGGGTTTCTTGCATGTACAGCCCATTTTAAGACACCCCCAGCATCTCAATTGGATTAAGATCTTGACCTTGCTTTGGCCATTCCTGGACTCTCCATTTCTTAGTTTTCAGCCAGTGCTTTGTGGATTTACTGGTATGTTTTGCATCCTTATCATGTTGCAGGATCCAGTTCCTTTTCAGCTTTCATTTTCTTACAGATAGTCTCACATGTTCCTCCAGCACCCTCTGAGACACGGTAGAATTCATGGTGGATTCTATGATGGTGATCTGGCCAGGTCCTGCTGCAGCACAGCATCCTCAAACTGTGACACTTCCACCGCCATGTTTCACAGTTGGTATGAGTTTTTTTCCTGAAATGCCGTATTTGGTTTAGGCCAAACATATCCTCCTTTCTATTGACCAACTAATTTAATTTTACACTCATCAGTCCAAAGAACATTATTCCTGAAGTCCTGGTCTTTGTCTACATTCTCTCTGGCAAACCTCAGTCTGGCCTTCATGTTTCTCTTAGAGTGCAAAGGTTTCCTCCTTGCACACCTCCCATGTAAGTTAAACTCATGCAGTCTCTTTCTAATTGTAGAGGCATGCACTTTCATATCAACAGTAGCAAGAGCCTGCCGTAGGTCCAGTGATGACATTTCAGGGGTTTTGGAGACTTATTTTAGCATTTTGCGGTCTGCTCCTGGGGTGAACTTGCTTGGAGGGCCAGACCTGGGCATGTTGGCAGTTGTTTTAAAAGTCCTCCACTTGTAGACTATTTTTCGGACAGTGGAATGGCTGATTTCAAATTCTTTTGAGATCTTTTTAAATCCCTTACCAGACTTACAAACAGGCCTCAGACAACTCTTTTGATCTCACCATGGTGTTCACTCTCACTTCAACAAATCAGAAGCACACCAAACTAAATGTCTGTGGTTTAAATAGGGCTTCCTTCAAAATGCTGAGTAACAATATTCTAATCATGTCCACCCGATGTGATTTGAGCCATTTTAAGTGAGAATAAATGTGAGTTTCCAGATTTATTCCTCACTAGAAATAGCATTTTTGTAGAATTACATTTTGCAGAAGATTTTGAAATGTCTTTTTTTTTCAGTTTAAATTTTTTAATTATATTACTTGTATTTACCAGTATTGTTACAACTGAGGTTAAATATCCATGTTAATTACAAATATATATATATATATATATATATATATATATAAAAAAAAAAAATAAAAAAAATAAATATAAACATATATTTTTCTATATATACAACAGTGTTTAGGTAGGACTACAAGCATGACAACATCATGCGTCCTTTTTAAACACTTGTAGAAAGGTCATAAACTGACGGTGCATTACTAATGTGGTGCAACAGTATATGTGCAGTGGCTAAATGCGATACTGCTTGATTACCTCATCCCTCATTGCTGCAATTTAAACTGACACAACAGAGCACATGGGCATTGGAATTTATTTAAGATGATGAAATAAGTTTGTGTAAAGGTAGCTTTAAACACAGATGAAATATCATTATTTACACGATTAGAAATACACAGACAAGACATGCAGACAAAGCATTCTATTTGTATGCAGTTCAAATGGAGGAGAATGCTTGAGCTTCAAGCACTGACATGAAGTACTGTAATGCATGTTCATATTAGAGTACTGAAAAAATCCAGTGCAAACACTGGTGGCTAGACCGCACAGAGATTTGTATGTATGCATGTGTACCAACAGACTCACAGCAGAGAGTCATTAGTAGCAATTATGTACTCAAGTGCTGTTAGTGGCATGGCATAGTGGTTCAACTGACTTGCATACGCTGAGTATTTCCACTCTCTAAGTATGTTAAAATTTAAATGGACGACCATCTATAAGCAGATAGTATAGATTGAGGGGGAAAAATGCATTGTCATTAAAAAAAAAACTATCCATGAGGAAAACAGTTATTGGCCTATCTTAGCCAGCTCCTTAACATCCATCGTCAAAATCATGTTCACTTCTCACTTCTTTTCTCTTATCAACATGATAAATAGATTCGTCCTCCACACTGTCCTTCACCTTTTCCCTCTTCAATTACAAACATGAAAATCTAATCTGATTGGTATGTAAAAGCAGTCCTTCAGTCAGCACCAGTCAGGCGTCATATTGTGATAGTTCTTCCCTCTAATATGCCTCGGCTGAATCTGTAGCCAGTGCTGAAACACGTCTGGCATCAATTCAGATCCCATCACTTCTGTCCTGCCTTTTCAGATGGCCCAAAATGTCCATGCCCATTAGAAAAGTCCATTCTTAACTGTACTGAAGGTGAAATTGTGTTTTTTATTTTGTGGGCCCGGTTTTGGGCAACACACACTGTGCTCTCCCTCACTGTCTACGTCAGTCGCTTTATGCAAAAGAGTAGATGGCGACGGGAGAGGTGGCCTCAGAGCTCTCGTGGTATTGGCTGCTGTCTCTGTCTCTCTTGGTGCCCGTGTACTCTCCAATGAAAGAACCGTCTTCGTTGAATTCGATCTCATCCCCCTCTCCATATTCCATCAGGCTGTCATCGCTGTTTGTCCTCTTCTGCATGTGTTCGCTGTGACTGCGGCCCTGGCGGCTTTCCTCCTCACTGGAGAAACAAACACACACAAAGACACGCACAGGCATGAACACTGCTCATAGGCATTCATAGACAGACAGATGCTCTATATACACCGATAACAAGTCATTACATAACATTATACAACAGCATTATCTGATTTCACCAGTTATGAATCAGATGGTCAAGTAGACAGTGCATTGTGTTATCAGACTAAAGTCCAGTAATCAGGGTATTCAGCGCATGTAATCTGGTATCTTTCATTCTTTTTTTTTTCATTTACATATTTACATTTAGGGGTAAATATTACTGTAAGCAATGTGCGGTTTGTCTTGTCTTATTACATTATGACTATTTTGTCAATGCCTGCTGCTACCAAACAACTGAGGACACTCCAATGTGTACCTGTATATATATA
>JBBIGA010000132.1:22043455-22056104 GCA_037576975.1 Alestes dentex | reverse complement strand
GGGACACAGTCATGCTGGAATAGAAAAGGTTCTTCCCCAAACTGTGTCCACAAAGTTGGAAGCATGGCGTTGCCCAAAATATCTTGCTGAAGCATTAAGATTCTTCACTGAGATTCTTCATTAAGATTGTCCTTCACTGGAAGTAAGTGGCCAAGCACAAACCCTGAAAAACAGGTGTGTCCCAATACTTTTGTCCATATAGTGCAGGTAGTTAGGTGGGTAGGAGTGTAGGCACCCACAGATAGATAGACAGATAGACAGTTGGATGGATGGACAGACAATACACAAACATTACAAGTAATTCTAGACAGTTGGATGGATGGACAGACAATACACAAACATTACAAGTAATTCTAGAACTTTACACTGATTTATCAACAAGTGCTGGAGGATTGTCATGATTCTTACATTATACAATATCTCTCACCTTCAATAGGTTCTCCATTAACTAGCCACTGTATCTGAGGTCTGGGGATTCCATCAGCTTGACAGACTATCTCCCCACTGTCATCTCGAGACAGAATCAGACTTTCTGGCTTCTCAACCCAAAATGGAGCAGCTGCAAAATGGAAAAAGAGTGAGACAGAAACTCAGAAACTCAGAGCAAATTGCTCTAGTTTCAACCTATGGTTAAGATGGAGCGATTAGTTTTTTCTTTTCCAGTTCAGATATCTCTAAGTGGTCTCAGCCTATAGTACAGATGGCACAATACAATTTTTCTTTTTTCCAGCACTGATTCCTATACTGATAACTCATGTATAGGCTTAAAGTGATACATTAAAACTTTGAAACTGCTAAGCATTTTTTTTAGTTTGTATATTTAATGAAAAACTTCATCTAAGATTATCTAAGAGCATGTAAAAGTTCTAATGCTCTACTACTCAAACCATCTACTACCCCAAAGGAGGAAATATATACTATATGGACAAAAGTATTGGGACATCCCTGTTTTTCAGAGTTTGGGCTAGGTCTCTTACTTTCAGTGAAAGGCTTAATCTTAATGCTTCAGCAGACCCAGACATTTTGGACAACGCCATGCTTCCAACTTTACATTGTTTGGGAAAAGCCTTTTTCTGTTCCAGCATGCCCCAGCCCTCCAAGAAGAGTGAAAGCTGTTATAGCTGCAAATCGGCGCCAACTCCATATTAAAGTCTATATATTTGAATGCAATGTCATTAAAGTCCCTGTTGGTGTAATGGTCAGTCGTCCCAAAACTTTTGTCCATATACTGTATGTTGAACAACATGAGATGTGAGCAACAATGTGAGTGTGTGCAGTATTTTCTGCTGCCATAAACTCAATAGCAGACTGATATGAGACAGATACTGCCAGCTCAAGCCAATAGTGTAGTTGAGTGTAAATCACACTTAATAATCAGTGATACTGAATGTGAGAATTATATACATTTACATTTTACTCTAACAGTGATGATGTGGTCCAGGCTGCCCATCCTGTTGGTGGCTGTGCAGATATATTCGCCTCCATCATCCATAGCAATTTTCTTAATGCGTAAAGTCTTATTGAAATTCTCCAGCCTCATGCTTGCCTTGGACAGCGGTTCCCAGTCTTTAGTCCATTTGATGGAGGGAGCTGGACTGAGACAGCAGAGAAATCGCTAAGAATCACTGCAGGGTTACTGTGGTTTCTGTATCAGCCAGGACAACTGGTGCCATTTTATAATTCACATAAAGTAACTCCATTTCTACAAATGTAATATGACAAAAATTCAACCAGAGGATCTCAGCATCTGTCAAGGTTTCAAAAATAGCTCGTACGAGACTCACACTCCAGAAGCGAAGCACTCCAAGACCAGCTCCTCCCCCAGCATGCCGATCCGAGTGCTGGCTGTTCCTTTGGGCTTCATGAACTTGGGAGCGATCTGAGCTGCCATACGGGCTGAACAGTGACCAAAACACTCATCAGCACATCACTGAATCTTTCATCAGGCAAAGCAAAAGGTGGTGTCAGTTAGTGGGTCAGTACCAGCTTGGAGGAGGAACATTCAGTGCTGGACAGTTGTGAGCTGAGGGCAGAATCAAAACCTGTATGGCATTAGAGAGTTAAATCACATGTCAATCATTTGTCTACAGAGACCTCCATTTTCAATAATTCTCAACTTGTATGACATTACAGGTGTTTTTTTTTCACTTTTTCAAGAACTCAGCTGTTAAACTCTGATACTACTGTCACTGGACTCATCCTGGATGGTGATGAGTCTGCACATCGGCAGGAAGTCGAGCGGCTGGTACTCTGGTGCAGTCGGCACAACCTGGAGCTGAACACGCTCAAGACTGTAGAGATGACAGTGGACTTCAGGAGACATCCCTCAACACTGCTCCCCCTCACCATATCAGACAGCCTGGTGTCTACTGTGGAGACCTTCAAGTTCTTGGGCACCACAATCACCCAGGACCTGAAGTGGGAGACCAACATCTCCCCCATCTTCAAAAAGACTGAGCAGGGGAGACAAATAGGAAGTTCAGTCTTCCACAGGAACTGCTGATCCAGTTCTCCAGTCATTGAGTCTGTCCTGTGCTCCTCCATCACAGTCTGGAATGGAGCAGCAACTAAACAGGACAGGAACAGACTGCAGTGGACTGTACCGGCAGCAGAAAAGATAGGTGCCGCCCTGCCCTCCATCCAGGACCTGTACCTCTCAAGACCCAGGAAACAGGCAGGGAAAATCATCACAGACCCCTCACACCCTGGACACAGACCCCTCACACCCTGGACACAGACCCCTCACACCCTGGACACAGACTTTTTGACCTGCTGCTCTCTGGGAGACGATATAGAGCCTGCAGACCAGGACCACCCGACACAGGAACAGTTTCTTTCCCCTCGCCATCTCCCTCCTAAACAGCTGAACTGTCACACTGCCAAACACCTTCAGTACTGCAACTGCACTTTATGTACACTCTGTGGTAGATATTCTGTACCCTTGTGTTTTCCGTATACAAGATTTAGAATGTTTATTGTATTGTATTGTTCATTTATACACTATATATATATAGTATAAACATATCATACATAAAAATAATACTTATTTACATATATTAATATTTATCTTTATATTCATAAAGATAAGACTATGTTGCATATTCATATTGTAGATTGTATATTATTGTGTATTATATTGTTAAGTATATTGTTAATTGTGTCAGTACATGTTGTTTTTGTTTTATACTGTTGTGCTTGAGAGACACCATCGAGTGGAATCAAATTCCTTGTATGTGCTCGCTCACATACTTAGCCAATAAATGCGATTCTGATTCTGATTCTGATTCAGTGTCATCATATTGGAGCCAGAAGTCAAAAATGATGACACAACAGCACAGCCTTGTTTTTAACCTTCCTGATCCCGCAGCTTCTAGTGCTCCCTGTAAAAAGCACACTGTTACCTGTAAAAAAAACATTATATTGATAGGCTCCGGGTTCTCATCTATAACTGCTTTGTTTCAAGAGATTTAACTTTCTGATGTATTAATTTTTACGAAAACAAAATTACTGTTGATTTCTTTTTTTGTTTCATTTTGATCATTAAAAAGTGTTATGCTGCTTCCCAGAGATGTAAATCTGCAGATTCCATTTATGTGTGACACTTACATAATGCAGTCAGGAAAGGAAATGGGTGCAAAAGATGCCCAGAGGTGGCTTAGACCCTAAGGGTTAATGTAACAGGATTCTTCTTTAGACAATTTTGGTCCATTTGGCACTTTACTTTGCTCATAAAATGCAAGGCAATAATCTTTTTGATTTCATATTGATGACATGTTGACTGGCATGTTATTAATGTACATCAGCAATAGGGACGTCATTTACTCCACAAAAAACCTTGAACCGTCCTGTTAGGATGCCAGTCCCCTCACTCCTCACACAGAGCTGCTGTACGCCAGAGTTGACGACCCGATGGATGCAACAACCACACAAAAGCCAGCCAGGAGAAAGCTGAATCAGTGCTTTGGAGCTGCTCTCACCTGTGTGCACCTGAAGGATGAGAGGGGGTTTCTGCTGGATGGTGTTGGAATAGGGGAATCGGGCTGTGCAGACGTAGTTTGTGAGAGCGTCCTCAGCTACGATACTGGAGAAAAACAGGTCTCCATTCTCCGCCATTGATACCCTGCGGTCCTGTCGGATTGGTACCATTGCTAGGGAGACAGAGCGAAAGAAATGAAAAAGGAGTTCAATGCACTCTGTCTGACCTTTTTAGAGCCTGTTTGAAATGACTTGGCACTGTTCTAAACTTGACTGTTCCATTGTTCTTTCACGGTGGAGGCAGTTGGTGCTCACAGCTGTTCATCCAGTAGGTCTGGGGTTTGGGAGGCCCAACTGGAGGATTACAAGGCAGAATGAGCGGAAGACCCACAAACACGGACACCGGCTCCAAATACTCCTTCAACCAGGAACGGGCCTCTGTTCACAACACGCCAGAGACAGAAAGGAGGACAAAAATAACAGTGACATCTCAGATTCTCTTCCCAACTCACACTCCTAAAATGTACCAAAAAGGTTGATTAGAGCGATGCCACAGAATGTCTACTTTTGCTTCCCTTTAATTGTCTTCAAAAAAAAGTTTTTAATCTTTTTAAAGTTCAAAGAACCTCCTCATACTTTAAAAGCTCTATACCAATAACCAAATCTCCATGTGTAACCAGAACTATATGTCCAAGGCAAGAAACATTTTGGGAAGCTTACATTTTTTAAAGAGTATATTGGTCAGGTGTGTTGTACACTGATCTGTATTGTTGGGACTTACTGGAAACACGCAGATGAATGTGACTGGACACTGCCGAGCCGAACCCGTTAGTAGCAGTGCACTGGTACACGCCCTCATAATCTTCAGGACGACCCCAGAAAAATATCTCCAGGGTGCCAGAACGTCTCTTCATGGAGACCTGAGGGTCCCGCGCCACGTTCAGATAGACTCCATCACGCGTCCACGTAAAGCTACAGCAGCAGGTAGAAATACAGAGCAGTTAGCACGCATCTTAACTAAATATCTGTGAAACAGTCTAAATGATGCGCAATTTCTCACTTGAGGCTCATAATATGATATAATCTGACTCTTTTTTTCCCCCTGTTTTCTTTTACACTGTGCATTTCATGAGAAATAAACCAACATAAAAGATGAAAAAACTTTTAAGTAACACTTAAAAACTTTTTTTTGTTTAAAAAAAAAAAAAAAAAAAAAAAAGATATATATATATATATATATATATATAAAAAATAGAGCAGGACACCATTACGTCTCTTACATTGGGGGAGGGTTTCCAGTAGCCTCACACTCCACTGTGATGGGATCAGTTGGCTGCACAATGTGGTCCTGGACACTCTGCTTAGTTATCATGGGAGGCTGTCTCACTGTGGTAGGGTTTATAGGCACACAAAATTAGATCATCGTTTAATGTCACAGACAGTAACTGTCGCAGGTACTTTAACAAGAGGAAGCTCTGTGTGTGATTTGTAAATTATGTGTATAATAATCTGTATAAATTCTCCAAATGACTAAAAAGAGCCCACACTTAAAGCACTAGCACACATCAGCATGACACAACATGTGTAACACCTAAAACAACACATCACACAGCCATGTCTATTTGCCTAATTATAGAAAGTACAATTATGAAAATTCATACTGGTTTAGAATCATGGATCAAGGTAGTTATCATTTAAGTTACTATTAAGTTATTAATGTAATCAGAATCGGAAACAGAATTGTTTTTATTCCAGAGGAAATTGCTTATGTTATGACTGCAGAGACACACACAGACAAGACCAATATAAAAAAGAAGTGATATTTCAGACTTACTGTGTGAAATATCACTACTTATGTCAGCATTACTTTTATGCTACTGATTTCTGCTATGTGCAATAACATACTCCCAACTACCACTTGTGTTATTAGTAATTTACATAACTAGTTACTTATCTATAGTATTTATACCGAGCATTTTTGTATATAGATAGAGAGAGACAGATACATAGATAGAAACTTAGTATTATATAGCACAGTGTTTTCCTGTTGAGGTTTTTCTACAGATTTTTATTGGATTTATCAAGACTTTATATTTTATATAGGCCTTGTCTCTGTGTCTATGGGTCTTTGCAGTCGTAACATAAGCAGTTTACCTCTGGGATCAACAGAGTTTTCTGATTCTGAGTCTGAAGTTACAGGTGAACTAATCCAGTTTTTTTAAAAAAAGTATCATGGACTAGTGTGCAGAGATAGAAAGGTAAACAAGATCTTTGCAGACGAATGGCTCACCATCGGAAGGGATTTCTACTGTCGACACGTGTCTCCATATCTGCAGCAGGAGAACGAAACTGAGAATCTCCCACCATCTTTCAGACCTCATCTCTGTTTGGGAAGGCTACCACGTATGCCACCAACTCACTGCCTAGCAGCTCTGCCACGAAAGAACAAATCATTCTTAATCTCAAACCAACAGACAAGCCGACAAAAAAAACCCTTCATATTTCTATGTCATATTTCTATGTAGACTAAAAGGGTTCTCAGTAACCCTTCAGTAGCTCATATCAAATGTGGACATTGATGGACAGTCTGTCCAGCCATGCATCTTGGAGATTATCAGACAAAATCATCAATTTTGGCCACTGGTGGTGAACGAACAGCGTGTGACTTATGGCCTACAAAATACTCAGAAATACTTCTGTCTGATCCACAACACTATAAAACTTCTCATGCTCGTAGGATGAGACTCCCACTATTTGGCATCCTCAACCCTTAGTCAAGGAATGAGCCTCCCACATCATTTAGAATGGCTCGGTTCCCCTCTTCCTTCTGGCACAGCTTAAAAACTAATTTCTCCAAACAATAGACACATTGAGTCACATTGAATTACTAGCACTTTTTTAAGAAGGACAGTTCAAGACAGTCTTGCAAAGACACGTTGCACATATTGTTACTGCTCAGTTGGTCTACGTTGCTTGGCAAGGCTCGTCTTTACACAACTTGCCATTAAGTTCCAACACATTAAATCACTGTGGAAATCAATAACTGTACATGAAAACTAAAAATGTGAAAAGTGCAGAATGACTGCATAGCCTAAGCAATTCCTTGGCTGCTATTTTATCTCTAGTGGTTTCTATAGTGTTCCCAGTTTACTACGATGGTGCTATTCGTTATTGTCCCAAGTGTTACACCAGTGTTGTGCCAGTTCACAATAAAACAGAACTAGTTCAAAGTTCAGTTCATTCAAATAAAAATGAACTAGTTCACGTTCGTTCGTTTTTTTGGGATTTTTTTACATTTTCAATTCAACGTCCTTCTATCTGAACCTCATTCAATCTTCTCCTTCTATCTGTCATGCCACTGAACAATCACAGACATAAGTTACATTAAAAACCAATTTGGAGAATAGATCTTACCACTTAAGCAACGCATCATGTTATGCTGAAAGTGAAAAAAACGAGGTGCAGGGATATACTGTATATGGAAATTTTATTCAGACAATATTAACACAAAATGTAAACAAACCGTGTCTGCCTAAAATGCATCAGACAATATCTTTTAAAGTGCTCAGAAAAGAACCGAACTAAAAGTAAACAAAACGTGTGGTTTCCCCCATCTAAATCTACACCGATTTCTTCAATAAACGGACCCAAATGTTGAAACAAACTGCCTTCTGCAGACGCCTCTGAACTCGAAGCACCAACCATGCTAGCCTGTAATCAGCAAACGTAAAACGTGAGCTCCGTCCAGTCTCGTGACAGTGAACGTCACTCACGTTCCCGTTCATAATTTGTAAACTGATTCATTCAGTCCAGCGTTCACGAAAAATAGGATAGTGTTCATTGAACGCGTTCATGCACAACACTGTCACATCTGATAGTTGGAGGTGTACTTGTTTTCTGACTATAGTGTGCCACTCATTTCTACGGGAACACTTGATTGCTACACGGAAACAGAGACTGCTAAACAGGCTGGAGCTGGAATGATTTCATCTCAAACTACAGAAATAGGTGCCCAAAATAATCAAACTGAAAAACAATAATACGAAAAAATTCTGTGACACACATTCTCATAAATGCCATTTCTGGCTAAAGCTTGCATCACTCAAACTATCAAGATCAAGTCTGAACTCACCAACAACTTCTTTATTCAAAAGAACACAACAGCCAAACACACAGAAGACCCAAAGTGAACTAAAAAAAAAACAAAACAAGGCTGTTCAAAATATTTTAGGTTTTATGTGTTCTAGATACTATATTCTGCATAAAGGCCCAAGGGGTTGCTAATCCTGACTAATGTTGTAGCAAACTCTATTTTAGCAAAATCTGGTAAAGCAAGAAAGTAGGTGAGGAGGCCTACCAGGTTAGACAGAAGCATTCAGAACCAGAACCATCTATGCCCCTATCTCAGCATAAAACTGAGGGAAGAAGACAAATAATTGTTTGTATATTTATAACAATGACGAGGTGTTATGAGGAATAGTTAAATTGCTCAGGCACATACCAAAATGTCCTCTGGTGTAATTAGTGATCATATCAATAATCACTTCTCCTCATTTCATGGTAGTTCCGTCATAGAGTCCCATCTCCACCGTAACCAACATTACACTGAAAATAAGGTCTAAAACAATGACTATCCCAACAGATGATTCCTTCACTGTAAGCAACTAACGCTCTCTGTTTGCAATTGTCTCCTGACTCTTACCCACCCTATTCATGCCCCATGAATGACATGCCACCCCCCCACTCTCTCTCTCTCTCTCTCTCTTTCTCTCTCTCTCTTTCTCTTTCTCTCTCTCTCTCTCTCTCACGTGAATCTCTGACTGACTGACAGTAAGAATGCTGATTTACATGTAGTTTGCATCCTGTTTATTTGACTACCATAGTGGATTAAAAGGGACAGTTCTTCTAATAATTCTGTCATCCAACACCTCTCATGGAATTTACCTGAGGGAGAGAACTAACTTTTGAAAACCTTTGAGAGTAGAGATATGCGTAAGTAATTCACCAGAAGCAAAGAACAAAGATCAAAACGTTTTTATGGTTCTATACTAAATCTTTTCCTTTTGTACTTATTTTCAACATAGTAAATCACTCCTGGCAACAGCAAGTAGCAAAAAAAAAAAAATAAAAATTAGCATTCTTTTTGATCATGACATCAATGTGTGGGCCTCATTGTTTGGTTTTGAAAAATGGAGCAGGCTCAGTGAATGAAATGTTTGTTTCGGTTGAAAAATTAAAATGCAGCAAAAGCCCCATAACTCCTCCAAAAAAGTCAGTGTCCTTTGCTATAGATGACGAGATTGTATGGTGTTTAATATTACATACTCTGATGTGTATAAACTGAGGATAGTTTGCGTATTTGACGAAATCTAAGTAGGCTCCCCAAACCCGGATATTTGAGGGTTTAAATAGTTAATGATAGTGTAGCCTTGGAGGCAAAACACAGGAGACATCGCGTGGGAGAAAAACGTATCTCAAGCCTAGGGGCACATTCCTCACCCACACTTGCTCATTTGTGGACAAAGAGAGAGCAAATCGCTGAGCTTTCAGACGTAGGATTACTGTACATGAACCTCCTGTAAACGCTGCCTGAGGGCAATGTGAAAAACTTCCCCTCCTTTGTGATAATACAAATCAGAGCAATGAGAAAGTAAACATTATTCTCAATAATATTGCAATATTTATCTGTAATCAAAATACCATAATTTAAATAAAAATGACATTATCATCAGCAATACTGCTGTTATCTGTTCATGTCCTGACTATTATTGCCTGTGTAAGCACAGTCTCCTTCATGCTATGTAATGAGTAGGCTATTTTTATTCACCCCCATTTTTATTAGTGTCAGCCATGCTCTAAGGGCAGAACCGAACACCACAGGAAATCCTTTCTATCTGTGGCAATAGGGCTGTATAACTGTAGGTTCTGTAGGTGATCTTTTTCAGCCTGTATGTCTTTATGTTCTCATTCCGATTTTGCAACATAGTTCATCGTTCATCTGTATGTTACTGAATGTTAGTCTCATCCCATTATCACCTGCTGCTATCTCAATATCATCAATATCATTATATTCCCTAAGTCACTTTTCATAACCACTTGCACTAATAATCTGCAGTTTTATTACTGTTTTAGTTATTTATTAGTTATTGTGTTATTCTGTTTGCACTCTTGCTACTGTTTTTTTAAACTCTTGTTTCCTCTTTAAAATCTTCGTTCCTCTTGCTGCACTGTGCATGTTTATGACAAAAGAATTTCCCTTGGAATAAATAAAGTTCTTTTTTATCTTATCTTATCTTATCTTATCTTATCTAATAATGGGTTTCACACCACAGTATATCAACAAAACCAGCAACTAACCTGTTCATAAGTCAGAGAAGTCAGAGCTGACCATCACTAAAATCATCAATGAGAATATTATTCAAGAATAAGACAACAGAAAACCTCAGTGTAATAACAGGACACGTGAAGGTCTTGGGCTGCTTGGCTGTGGACCTGAAGCAGGGCGGTGATCTAACCCTGCTGCTGGTTCCTGGCCCTACAGTATCCTGGGCAGCAGGCATGACATCAGTGGCTGGGCAGTGCCATGCACCAGACTGCACAGGCATCAAGCACAGGCGCTCAATGAGCCATTTCCTCTGAGTGCAGGACAACAAGGCCTCTATCTTCTCAGCCCCAGCCGCATCTGCCCCGGCAGGCACTCAGCATGTGTGGTACTAGGCTAGTCAAAGAAGCACTTAGTCTACCCTTTTAAACATGACCCTTTTTAACTGATAGCATGGATGCACAAAAGCAAAATTCCACAGTAAAACTCTGCCATGCAATGATGTCCTTATAGGACTGAAAATGACTTAAATGAACTTTATTGAATTTAATCTCTAAGATGTGTCCGTAGGACAGCTGAGTATCAAAAAACCCACATATCAGTGGTTCTGACTGATTTACTTCAAAATCATTGAATATTGAAACACCTACATTCACTCTGTCAACTTTGGCATCAGTACATCAAAGCAAGCTTTATTTCAAACTCTAGACTGCTGAATGGTTGTCTAAATTGTGTTCTGTGTGCCTGATATTATTGTCAGTGCTCGTTTGATTAATTGCTATGATGAGTAAATACACCCATTTCCAGTATCTTTCACTCATTCCTGATTTCGGCCACACTCACATTTGCTTCGTAATTTAAAAGAAGGTATCAAAAATGATCGTTTGCGAATCAGTGTCAGACCTGATCCATTATTACTGATGCAGGTATCAAATAAATTCTGAACAATCCTCAGCCCTTGTCAGTAGCTTGAACAAATGTATATGACATTTTTGTCTGTGGGTATCAGTGAAGGACATAAGGTGCATCCGATCTATAAGAGCTATTTAATACACAGGATTAAACAGAATACCTGGTTGCTATTAGCAGTACTGACAGGTTGTCCCGTATTCACACATTAACAAATCCCTTCTTTAAAACTGATATTAACATTACTTCGGAACTTTAGTAAGTAGTGCTAAGGATGTCAGAACGCGTCTACAGTCTCTGTCAATGAATCAATTATGTTGCTCGAGACAGGATCAGTCCTGCTCCTACGTTTCACACAAAGCAGCTGACTCACAGAAACATCTCTCGCAAAGTCAGAAAAGTACATGACATCAGTGCACGCCACTATGTATGACAACGTCCTTGCTTTTGTGTACACAATGTGACATAACCAGGCTTATCTCAGTCAGTGCAATGGACCTGAAAGCTTTTAAACCATGCCTATTTCTGTTTTGCATGTTTTTGTTTCCTTAAATAATACAATATGAAATTATCAGAATGTTCTTTCCTTACCAGAACTAATGCTTCAGTATCCATTGGTCGATTTGGCTTAAATCCCTCATTCAGGCCCGTAGAGCTGCGGTAGTCTGAGGTTGAGAGGGAGCAGAACTTACACACTTAGAGGCAGAGCAGCTCTACACACACACACACACACACACACACACACACACACACACACACACACACAAAATCGGGTCAACAAGCGTAAACAATTATGTAATTATGTCAGAATCTAATGTAAGAGTCGCATACACTTTCTGTTCAGACATGAGTTTTTACTAGAAAATTCAGCTATTTTAAAGTGCACCCATTGCTGACACATTGCACACATACAACTTCACAGACAAACACTGCCAATAAAATAGGACACTCTGGAGCAGCTGTACATGAGCCTAAGATCACTGTCCAACATTTGTTATACTTTCTCCTCTATTGTTAATTCCTCTGTCCAGATAAATGGCTCATCGTGCCCTCCTTGTCATTCCTTTTCCCCTCAAAGGGCAGGAACTCAGCAGTAAGGCAGTAGCATAAGCAACTGCCCAGGATGTCGAGCTCATGCACAGCATGTAGTAATTCTACACTGAGTTTTTCTTTTCATTCTCCAGCCTTAAATCCATCATTGTATCACCTAGAGCATATGGTTTGGTGAAGGTCACATGCAGTTTGGTCATCAGTTGGTCTGCAAGGGAGATTAAGAGAAAAGTGAAAGTGACCATTCTGTGTGTAGGTGAACACACCACACAGAGACGTCAGAAGCATTTTTAATGTGAGGGGGACGCATAGGTCAATGCGTGGGGGCGGGGTTTGGACGTGGGGGCTGGGTTGCTGCATGCGTGCATTTTAGGGGGTGGGGGTGTCCTACAT
>JBBIGA010000132.1:22014801-22043355 GCA_037576975.1 Alestes dentex | reverse complement strand
TCATCCCAAAGGTGCTGGATGGGGTTGAGGTCAGGACTCTGTGTGGGCCAGTCAAGTTCTTCCACACTGAACTCATCTGGCCATGTCTTTATGGAGCTCGCTTTGTGTGCTGTGTCCACAATGTTGGAAGCATGGTGTTATCCAGAATGTCTTGGTGTACTAAAGCATTAAGGCTGACCTTCAATGGGTATGACTGAAACACCTGAATTAAATAAGTAAGAGGTGTGTCTCAACACTTTTGTCCATATAGTCTGGATGCTATGTGGGAATTGAAGCATGTCACTCCTTTCCCCATGGGCACTTCTTGTCACAGACCATTTTAATTTCCGTACGCCCCAGGCTGCCATTGTACATGGAAAGTGAAAACAAAAATCCCTATCCATGAATGGATTATCCAACTGATTACAGTGATCATTCAATTAGTCATTACATCTCACAAAGTCAGCAGGAATCTAAACCTAGTGCAAGTTTCCCTGGTGCTTCAGCTCAATCAGCCCCAGCGCTGCTGCAGCTCCCAGCCTTTCTCACTGATCCAGTTCCAGGTTTTACCCAGGGCTGTGCGCTCTTCCCCCAGAACCTTACACAGCTGCTCCAGTTCGGACTGGTTCCGTTCCAGGTAGTGCTGGGTGTCCTTTTTGAGTTGCTGCAGAGTTGAAAGCCTGCTCTCATCCAGGGATACCTCAGCACTCAGCATTGGGTTAAAGCGGAAATACACGTTTGGCTCCAGCAGGTCGTCCAAGAGCGTGTGCACACCTGCAACAGGAGGAAATTTTAGATGTAAATAGTTATTTTCTTAACATAAATTAAATCATCCATGTTTTCAACAATACAAAACAGATGTATAAAATGATTCTAGTATAATGCCAGGACTCTACAACTGGGAAATGTATATATATATTGACTGAGAACGCTTTGTTGAAGATTAAATATTATAACCTGACAAGAACTTTATTTAATAGATAACTGTACAATATGATTTATCATTTAATAACTCCTATTCCAAGAATTTAAGAATGTGAAGTAGTTATGGCCCTGTACCATTTCATGCCTTTATCTGTCAGTGTTTTTGAATTACTATTACACTCCAGTGTAAATATATGAGCGATAATGAAAATGCATCCAGGCAGGTGCATTAGTGCTCTGCAGACTGGCCTTCAGTGTCTGTGGCACTCCTGATCAGGTTGCTGATTTTGGCTTTCAGGCTGGTGGAGGTGGCAGGCCCCCTTGTGGCATTGTCGTAGTGACCGGTTCCCAGAGACAGCACACACTGGAAGGGCTGATTAGGCCAGAGCAGTCGGCTTTCATGGATGGCGAGGGCACAGGGATTATTAAGAATGAGGCCTCCATCCTGAAAAAGAAGAGAGACCATTCCTGAGAATACACAAAATAAACAAAGATCCACAGCACGTTTCTATTTGCGCAGATTAATTTTCCATGTTCACCCCATGACGTGTATTTGACCAGTCTGACCTGGTGTATGTCGTTGTGCAAAGGGAATTCCTGGAAGTACCCTGGAGCAGCAGAAGAAGCTCGCACTGCCTGCCAGAGCTCATAACCAGACCCCCCTGCGTAACGGCTGAGGCGGCCCGGAGGGTGGTTATAATTTCTAAAGATGAACGGTTTGGGACTGATCCCCCAGTTCACCACCGCGCTGACTGCAGACACCTGCCGAGACAAAGAGAGAGAGACCGTAACAGTGGGCCCTCACAAAGACGTCTAGAGGCGGAATTAAGTGGCAGCACAGAGCAGGGTTACCTTGGGGCTCAGCTCATTTCTCGCTGTCCTAATAAGGAGCTCATCTCCTATCTTCTCCCTGTATGTCAATTAAAAAGACACTGGACAAAAATCAAATGCATACAATGATCCTTTTTAAATTAAATGTAGCTGAGCCAAGACATTTCTTTTTTCACTGCTACAGCTACAAGGCTAGGTAACGTATCAAACACTTGTAACCCATAAATTAGCACTGTCTAATAGCATGCTTTACTTGTTAATGAAAACGTTTTATAGAAAACAGTTTGTCAAAGTGCATGAAATTTCATATAAGTCTGTTAATTAACATCTCAACTAAGTTTGAGGAAAGTGTGTGATGATTTAGGCGTGCAATTTCTGTCAGACAGTAAACGGTGGCAGATCTGGGCTCTTCACCCTAGGAATCACTCTTGGTATTCTACGCCTATGGCAAATGATCTGCTAATATGTCTGACAAGCTTCAAACAGAACGAGCAATGCCTTTTACAAGCTTTAGATGGCTGTGTTTAATCAAGAACGCATGAAAAGTGTACAACTATAATTCCATAAACAGATGAGAAAACAGAATTAGCTTTAACTTGCCTTAGCGGTGTATTTTCCTGTTTTTTTTTTTTGGACAGTCTTTCAAAACCTGTGGCCCAAACTAAAGTTCTGGCTGTAATAGTTACAGTTTGCCTTGGAAACAGTATGTACTGGATTGAAAACCTACTTCAGGATCATCTCCCAGGTCTCTGTGTTGTAGTATGAGTGAGTCCAGCCCATTTTCACAGTGCCGACTATTGGGTTCTGACTGAAGACATCTGCCCCAAAACGCTGGTACATTTCTTCACATTCTTCAACAGAGATGCGAGCCAAGGCCAGAGTGAAGGCCAGAATAGCTCCTGATGGAGTAAACAGGGAGACCAGGGTCTGAGACCTCCAATGGCAAAAGCACTGCAGAGGCAAAGGCCACGCTGACCCCAAGGTTGTGTTCGAAGTGATTTATTTGTTTAACGATTGTTTTGATTTCTCATGATGTGTGTTATATTAATGGATGAAGTACTGTATATAAACAGAATAAACAGTAGGTCACCTGTACTGACTCCACAAATGTAATCAAAGAGCTGGTAGACCCGCTGTCCCGTCTGAGCCTCCAGCTGTTTCAGCACCTGCAGCGGAACAACCCCTCTGTAACGAAAGAGCCATTCACATGAACGCAGCCATACTTTACAACTAGCACGCTTTGACATTTACAGTCCTCCAAATCTTCACTGTGATTCCTCTTTTGGTAAATATTTTTACAGAAGGCGGCCGCCGTGTTGGAGATCATTACTGTTAGAGCCGTTTATTTGCAGACTTCTGCAGGCTTGCATCCAAAATGCCTTTGTATACTTTCTTGATCCCACCAGTTTACTGACACCATTGTCATTTCCAATGGATGGTTTTACCAATGGTTAGTATTTTTCAGGGCCACTGCGGATCGAAACTGAACTTCTGGATTTTAATTTTATTACCTTTTTTCACTAAGACTGACCTCTCTAAGACTGACCGCTTGGTCATCCCAGTCAATCAATCTATCCACCCATATATTTACATAATAATCACCACCTCGAGAAGGACATTTCAGTCCACCTTTAAAATAGTTACTTAAAAAAAAAACAATCCCTTGACCCTCACAGTTAATGTACCTGGTTCCACCTCCATCGATGGACAGCACTCGTATCCCGCGCCCTTTCAGTGGATCCACGTAGCCAGTCAGAGCCAGAGTTTCTCTAATGGCCCCTTGGAGTTTCTTATCCAGCCAAAAATGCTGTCGATACTTCAGCATCTGAAGCACTGCTTTTTCCTGGGGGGCAGTCATGTCCCATTATGAGGAATCTATAGAGAATCAGTGATGGACCTACTGCTGAAACTTTTGGGTCAAATAAGGAGGGTTATGGAGACAGGGAGTTTAGAAAAGTAAGTGGAGATTTGTACCTGCCACACAACAGCCTTGCATGCTGGGTGCATAATGAGGTGAGCGTTCAATGCCTCTACACAGGAACTGATAGATGAGCGTGATTTAGCTTTCTTCAATCTTCCCAGCAGGACTCGAGTCGTCTCCTCTGCCAGCCTCCTGCCCGCTGACTAAAGAGCAGTCTTACTGTCAGAAATAGTTTATTCATCCTGCATGCATTAAAATGGAGTTTGGGCCAACACTGTCATTAAAAAACTTTGTTTTTTGCATTTATTTCAGACTTCTTAGTTTAGACATGTCACATTCTACCCACTAGCTAGGACTCCCCTAATTACATGATACCACCAACACTGGGAGAGTTAGATCTAGCACATGCGTCTTCCTTGGCACGTAAAGCACATGTTGCTAGTCACATATCACAAATCATAGGACAGCTCAATGCACTAACCACCAATTCTGCCAGTTGTAACAATAGCTATCAGACTTTAGTTTACTCTGGCTGGTATCACACTGCATGATGGGGAGGGAGAGGGCTTTACTCCCCACCCAGTTGTACCTTCTTGGATTTCATGTAACATAATTAATAACAGATTACAGCCACTTGTCACCATAGAGCTGTTAAAATACACAAAAGTATGCCATATGTTTTTTTTCCCCCATTTTTATAGATGGACATTGTTGGCTCCAGTCAAAAGATGTTCAAGACAAGCTCAAGACATCTTGATCTATCAGCTAACCCTTGGGTTGGCAATATGATGATATATTATTATCTATATTATTATATTATTATCTATATAGTTATACATTTCCGAGCATATTGTGAAATTTGTTTGTAGAATATTGACAATATCTTTCAAAAACAAAATGTAAAATGTATAAGTATTGTGATATGATATTTTTGCCATGTCACCCACCCCTAGACTCACCACTCTGTCCAGGATGGCCTCTGTGGCAGTGTTTGCAGTGGTAGGACTCCTGGAGGCCGTTCCTAGGTAGTGGCTAAAAATGCTGGTTAAGGCTGAGGGGTTTTGAAGGCGCTGTAAATTGGACACCGTCTCTCTCGCTGGAGTGACTCTATCTTCAGCCTGTCCTTGGTATGGATCTCTCTCCACTTCCTCTTCTGAGGCTGCAGAACCTTTGAAGTAGCAGTTGATATGGCTGGCCATATAGGCGTAGTTTTCCCCGAAGCGCGTGGTCAGGTTGCTTATGTGGAACAGGGATTTGGGCCTGAGGGGTGTGGAGTTCTGGGTGCTAGGCCTGTCCTGTGGTACTGCACAATTCTGCTGTTGACTGGTCAAGTCTGTGCTTTGATTGCGCTGTGACTCCTCAGAGGCATTTACCATTTTTGCCCTGAAGTACTGGTTGATACGATGAGCGAAGTGAAGATAGCCCTCCTCCCAAGAACAGGAGAGATCTGTGTTGTTTACAGATCCTGCTGGACTTGAATTAAAAAGAGTTAAGCTATTTTCTGAATGGACGTTTTGTTCAGTGGTGCTTTGATGGTTGGTGAATGTTCTCTTTCTTGTTATGTATCTTCTGAGCATATCCTCAGATGCTGGCAGTTTCTCACACGCTTGTTTTACTGGGTTCTTGGAGAACACAGAGTTTATGTGGCTGGCTACATAGCTATAGGACTCCCCAAACCTGGTGGCCAAAGAGCTGGTATGGAACAGCTGTAGGCCAGGATGTGCAGAGATGGATGGTGGTTCCTCACGCTGGTCCATGAAGGTTTCTAGGCTCTCTCTAGGCTCTCTAACCACAAAGGTTCTATCCCTGAGTGCTCTGTGACCATGAGCTCGTCTCTGCGCTCTAGTGATGGGCCCCTGCACATAGCTAGCCTGGCCAGACCCACAAGACACAGCATTCTCCTTCTGCTTGAAGTATACATTGATGTGTCTAGACAGGCGCCTGTAAGAGTCCCCCAGTCTCATTTGCAGTAACTGCATGTGAAAAGCAGCCTTGTTGTTCTGGTAAACTCCAATTGGAGCTTCTGCTTTAAATGTTTCCCTGCTAGAAGTGGAATAAATCCGAGAGGCCTGGGCACAACACAGAACAGCTTCATGTTTTAGACCAGAAGTCATGGAGATCAGAGGCTTCTTCCTCAATATTTTATGAGAAGGTCTCGATACAGAAATGCAGGGTGAAAAGTGGCTGCTCAGATATGTCGCTTGAGGTCTCATCTGAATAGAAGACCTAACAAGGTGAGACAAGGTTCTGATGCAAGTCAGCAAGTTCCTTATCTTGTGCAGAATCCGAGACCTCTTTGGGCCCAGAGTTGTACCCAGGTATGCTCTGATGTATGGGCCCATCAGTCATGCACACACTAGATCGCAACTACAGTGACCACATATGTGCTCCAGACTGGACAAACCTGGAAGGAACCTGAGCCACTGGATGCCTAAAAAACAAAAACACCACAATGTTTATACTTTTGCAGTCAGTTAACATACACAATGGAGTGTGTATAGGACAGTCAACACAATCATATCATATACTGCATGTCTGTACATTTCATTCATATATTGCAGTTCTGTATATATGTTTTTCAGGTTCACACATGATTACATGTGTTCCGTATGGAGAAAATACACTATATGGACAGAAGTATTGGGACACACCTGTTTTTCAGGGTTTGTGCTAGGCCCCTTACCTCCAGCTAGGGTCAATCTTAATGCTTTAGCATACCAAGATACTGCCATGCTTCCAACTTTGTGGATATAATTTGGGGAAGAACTTTTTCTATTGCAGCATGACTGTGCCCCAGTACAAAAAGCGAGCTCCATAAAGACATGCCTGGAGGAGTTCAGTGTGGAAGAACTTGACAGCCCCACACAGAGCCCCGACCTCAACCCCATCCAACACCTTTGGGATGAATTGGAACGGAGATTGTGAGCCAGACCTTCTCATCCAACATCAGTGCCTGGGCTCATAAATGCTCTACAGAATGAATGGGCACAAATTCCCACAGAAACTCCAAAATCTTGTGGAAAGCCTTCCAAGAAGAGTGGAAGCTGTTACAGCTGCAACTCGATATTAAAGTCTATGTATCTGAATGCAGTGTCACTATTAAGTCTCTGGTGGTGTAGTGGTCAGGTGTCCCAATACTTTTGTCTTGGACCTGTGTGGAAGCCTAGCATTGTGCTGACCCCTCCTGGCCAATTTAGTGTCTTGTGAGATCAGTTCTTGGTGAACCGTGGTGCAGGAGGGCCCTGTTCAACATGGCTTGGTAATATTCCGGCTCTGAACGCACCCACCAAACCTGATCATTAGCTGCTGGTTTGAATAGGGTGTGATTGCAAAAGTGTCAATGTTACCTTTACCAGAATACTTTCCAATCACATTTCTGGCAACCTGATACCACACGTCACACGGCAGACACGTGATCCCTCCTGTTGTTTACTAAGAATGTTGGGTAGCTGTCCATGACACTGTGTACAAACCGTTCCATCACTGCCTTGAACCACGTGGAGAGAAGCACGTTTCTTTAAATACCAGAGGGCTGACAGGACAACCAAGAGAGAAACACCTATCTGCTCTAACAGTGCCGACACATATCTCAATGTACACACTTTACTGCCATTAAAACACTGTAAAACCTGATCCAGGTTTACTTTTTTTCAAATAACCCGCAACATTCCACAAATTCAGGTTTTGCCATTTTGCATACCAGCAAATAAATTCTTCATATGACTTCAGAATCCTAAAAAAACAAACAAATGAAATGACGTGATTTTTACATTTCTTCAAGAAGAGAATCTCAGTGGACAGAACAACACAAAATGATTTGGCAAACACCAGCGTTTCATGAGTAATGGACCAATAAAAATGGTTTAAAATGTGTTGATACATTCACACATTTGAAGTTAATGCTTGCTCTGTCTCCTATAAAGAGATCTGGTTTTCTTACAGCAGCAACAATATTAAAATGTAAATTATGAACACCATGTATTTGATACCAGCACTAATTATGCAGTTTTAACCTTGACTTTGACCAATGGCCACAGAATTACAGAGAGAAACTTTATTTTACCTGTGTGTTTACTGTCCTCCTGAATGGCTTTAAGGTGATATGACACTTGCCCACTCTTCAGAACGTATCTACACTGAACTGCACTGCATTATTCTCTGCTAACATTACTTTCTGCTGTGTTTATACCAGGTACTGTTGTGACAAGGCTGAGGCTGTTAATCTACTTCCACCTTCACAGAGAGGTACGGTCCTATTGGCTACTTTGGCTGAGGGTGGAACCCAACGACACTCCAATGGACCAGTTGTCCTTCTCCTGTGCAAAATAAAAATCTGCTCCCAGACATGCATGGCTCTGAGGGGTCTATATTTAGTGACTGTACCTTCAGTGTTCTGAGAGCATACCCAATCGGCTGACTGACACACACAGTTGAGTATTTTCCAACAAACACAGGCCCATTTTACAGTTCAGCTGGATGGGATGGGTCTTGTTAAAGCACATATCAAGTTTCACCTTATTAGATTTCTCAGCTACACTAATAGTATGCAGATATGATATTTTATTGATTGATATTGACTCTAAAATGACTATTATGTCATTAATCATCCACAATATGAGATTTATCGGGTTCTTTTCTGTGTAGTTACCACTGTTCATCAGTAAACCGCTTGGCACCCAAACTGCACTCAATGGCCGGTTCCTGATGTGGTCAGATATTTGGTGGCACAACCAGTCAGATTCTGTTCATTAAATCTTGATCCGACTCATGAGTTTAAATTCAGACCAATAAATCCCCCAGAAAACATGTATGGCATTCCATAGTTTATTAAATATCCATTATTGTTTATAATGCTATGTCTTTTATTTCTCAGCCCGCTCCGCTTTCTCACTTAGCACACCGTCCGGTCGTGCACTTGTCTCGGCCAGTCCACTTTAGTCTGTTACTGGCAAACACAGCGTATGCACGGTCCACCAGTGGCCTGATGAGAGGAAGAGTGATGAACCTGGCCAGCCATCCAAGTCCCACTGCCTTGTACATAACTGCGAAAGCAGGGACACCACGGTGCACCTGGTGGAACAAAGGTAAACAGCTTGTAATTCTGTTTTGGTTGCTGTAGACGGTTGGCACTGAACTGTGATCAAACACCAAGACAAATTCTGAATACATGCTAAGGCATATAACAAATAAACCTGATTTTGTACTACTTTGATTATTGCGCCTGTGCATTTTCTCAAACAAATCTAATCGTCAATAAACATCCCATTTCTCACTTACCATCCATGTCCATCAATCTGACCTTGCATTAAAAATAGCCGCATTATAATATACTACACAATAATCAGGCTAATAAAAATGGTCACACAAAACATTGTAGATTGTAATGTGCATACCAAGCTTTTTTAAAGTTTGAATTTGTGGTTTCTGTGATGACATGAAAATCAATGTACATATTGACATTCATTCTCATTTATAAGAAACAGTGTTTTGTCACTGTTAAAGCCTGTAAATCAGTTAGTACTAGGATCTGCATACATTACAAAAACAGTTACACTATATGGACAAAAGTATCGGGACATCTGACCATTACACCAACAAGGACTTTAATGATATCGCACGTATTCGAATACATAGACTTTAATATGGAGTTGGTCCCCCTTTGCAGCTATAACAGCTTCCACTCTTCTTGGAAGGCTTTCCACAAGATTTTCTTTGGGAGTTTCTATGGGAATTTCAAGACTTTCTATGGGAATTTGTGTCCATACAACTTTGTGAACACAGTTTGGGGAAAAACCTTTTCTGTTCAAGCATGACTGTGTCCCAGTGCACAAAGCAAGCTCCACAAAGATATGGCTGAATGAGTTCGGTGTGGAAGAACTTGACTTGCCCGTACAGAGTCCTGACCTCAACCCCATCCAGCACTTTTTGGATGAACTGGAACGGAGATGGTGAGTCAGGCCCTCTCGTCCAACAACAGTGCCTGACCTCATAAATGTTCTCTACAGAATACATTTACACAAATTCCCACAGAAACACTCATACAGCTTGTTGAAATATCTGTGAATCATGGGCGCAGATTTGGGGGGGGTGTCCCACAGCCTATTTTGCACATCTTAAATCGAAAACCTCAACATGCCACTCCATTTGCCGTTCTCTTCGAGCACATAGTTCCTAGCAGCACGCCTTTGTGTTATTGTTCTGGGGTCCTGAGAGCTAGGAGCTGCCTCATTGGTGCCTGCCACAAGCCCCGCCCCCGCCTCCGCCCCTACCCCCGCCCCCGCCGATTCGTGGCCCCCCGCATTAAAATGTTATCTGCGCCCCTGTTTTGAATGTATTGTCATTCAAGTCCCTGTTGGTGTAACGGTCAGGCGTCTCAATACTTTTGTCCATATAATGTACTTGGCATGATGGCATGACTGAACAGGACACTGACCTCATTCTTCTCGTCGATCACAGTCATCTCCTCCATCGCCATCTCATAACTGACCCCTCCGTATTTACTCCCATCGTATTCTAACAGAGAGATGTCAACAAAGTCCACTCTACCAGCCTGGTTCTTGTGCAAAAACTGAAGAAACCTAATTTCTTTTACGCAGATGGGGCACTCTCCATCATACAATACCTGTCAAAAAAAGAGATACGTCTGCATAAGGTCCTCAAAAAGCTGGCTGGGGTTTACAGATCAACATGCATGTACAACCACCACCTCGCAGTGATGTTCACGTGTGTTCACACACACACACACACATCTATATATATATATCCGCTGCTTCTATTTTCTTCTCTTGTTTTGTCCACATTGCTGCTGTAACAATGCCACCCGTGGGAGTAATAAAAAGTTATCTTATCTCAAGTAAAATAAAATCTGCATGGCTCTGTCATGTTCTCACCCTGACTGTGTGAGGAGAAGACCCACTGAAGAGACGCAGACCCCATGCAGGGGCTGTCCTGGAGGAGACGCAGCGCAGGGTCTTCAGGAGAGCTCCGACTGACATGTCCTCTTTCTAAACTGATTAAACCAGCCACGCACAGATATCACTCATGGCTACGTTACATCTGATACTTCCACAGTGTCTCTGCAACACTTCCGGAAACACTTACACAACCTATACTGGTCGGACAGCCCACCGTCCTATTCCCTGACACCGTACACTATATGGACAAAAGTATGGGGACGCCCGACCATTACGCTAACAGAGACTTTAATAACACTGCATTCAAATACATATACTTTAATATGGAGTTGCATATATAACAGCTTCCAGTTTTCCTGGAAGATTTCCTCCACAAAATTTTGGAGTTTCTGTGGGAATTTGTGCCCATCCATTCCGTAGAGCATTTATGAGGTCAGAAACTGATGTTGGACGAGAAGCCCTGGCTCACAATCTCCGTTCCAGTTCATCCTAAAGGTGTTGGATGGGGTTGAGGTCAGACATTTTGGAATAAAAAAGGTTCTTCCCCAAACTGTGTCCACAAAATTAAGCATGGCGTTATCCAGAATGGCTTGGTATTACTTCACTTGAAACCTAGCACAAACTTTGGAAAACAAGGGTACCCCATTACTTTTGTCCAAATAGTGTATTTCATGTCCGCCCAGTCAGGAGCATCGTTCATTTGCAGATATTAAAGTTGTTTATGTATTTGTATTTGAATGCAATGTCATTAAAATCCCTTTTAGTGTAATGGCCAGCCATCCCAATACTTTTGTTCATATTGTGTATGTTAAGTCCATTTACTACAAATAATTTTTTTTCCAAAAGATAAATTACCCATTTTATATTTGTTGGGTTATGAAAAATAACTACTTGGCTCAGGTACATATAGTTTTAATAGGTTATCAGAGGAACACTTCCGTTAAAATCCACATACAGCCAGCTGAAAACTGGGAGATGATTATATTAGCTTCTGATTGCACGATCAGTGTAAATTACAAGATTTGGAGAGTCAGGTCTTGCATCACTTACATCAAGTGTCTAAGACACGTATCTGAAATGTCCTGTGTGAAGTTCATTTATTGGAAGAGCATTTATGGTTTTCAGGACGATCAGGACATTTTTCAAGCTGTCAGTTTCATCCATCTAATCTCCAAAAACTGGAAGGTTTCTAAACAGACAGACAACTTCATCAAGCCACAACTTTATTTCTCTTGGGTATAAATTGTACAAATAGTGTAGATTATTTCAGCAACATCCCATTCTGACCCGTTCTTCGCCTACATCGTCAATTCCTGCAAGAGAAAGATAGAGGGGGAGAGAAAGAAACAGGATGTTAAAAGGCAGTTGTAGAGTCAAAACAATTCCCTTTTCACACCAAGCTCTTCTCAGAACAGATACTGGCTTCAGTAGATTCAGAAGAACGAAAGTCATACTGTTAAATCATCACAGAAGTACATCAAAAGAACCGCCGAGTATATAAGCATTTGCACTCACCATGATGGCATTGACGATATCGTTGTTGTTATTCTTCAGCGCGCGTACAGCCTTTGCCCGTGACACATTGGCTTGTGACATGACCAGCTCAATGTCTTTAACCTCCACTCCGGTCTCATCAACCTGGAAAGGAAAAGTATAATTTAAAGAAAAAAAAAACCAAACAAACCCAAATTCAGGATTCAGAAATGAGCCAGTAGTATTACATTACTCCACAAAACAGCATAATCATGAGAGCCTGGCGCAACAGAGTGAGTAACACTGAAATTTTCTTTCACCTCTTCCTCTTCGCTCTCCTCCTGTACTGTGGGCGTCTGTGTATTTTCTTGGATGTTTGATGCTGCTTCTCCCTGGACCTTGAACTTCTCTGCAGCAGCCAGCTGAGCTTGCTGGGACAAGTCCTCAATCTAAAAATCATGAGTATAAACAGCATTAATGTTTTCAGTTCCTTTGGACTCTTCACAGAAGTTTTTTTATTTATTTTTTTCCTCTTTACACTCTGATTTCAGATAAGTGGAGACAAAAACCCTCTCAGAACAGAACATTTGGCTTCATTAGGCTCAGAAGAACGAAAGTCAAACTGTTTAAATCATCATGAAGAGGGTATAAACCTTGTCAAAGGCAAAAGCTGCGCAGTCAGATGCATAATGTACATGCATCTTATTTTACAAGCTACACAGCAACAAAAAAAAAAAATCATATACATATATTTAACCTGCAAGGTATACAAATGAATGAAGCTCACCTTAGCTTCACCAAAGACAATGTAGGTGTCTGAAGCAGGGCTTTTGTAGACGTCTGGTTTGGTAATGACGAACAGAATGTTCTTAGACTTGCGAATGGTAACCCTTGTAACTCCTGTCACTTGTCTGAGACCCAATTTGGACATTGCCTGGAAATTAAAAATAGGAGAGATAAGTTTCCCCTGTACATTGACAATACCAAAGCGTAACTAAAGTTCGTGTGTACCTTTCTTGCTTTCTTTTCGCTTCTGCTTTGTTTTGCTTTGCTGACAGGCTCCTCGTCAATTTCAGCAGCAGCTGCAAGCTGTGAAGACACAAACTCAGTTTTCATGAAAAAGAACCAATCATAAATATTTTAATTACCCAAATAAATTGTCTGAATTAGATCTATGGAACTGTGAGGACACTCATTTAATCAAAATGAAGCATCACACACACATATATAGAATAAATTTACATAGGAATAAGCATTCCCTGGGAGACACATGCAGTCTTACCTGTGCCTGCTGTGTCTGTGTCTGTGCAGAATCCTGCTCCTCCAGTTCAGGAACAGACTCATCACTGTCAGATTCAGTGCCGGACCCTTTATAAAAAAAAAAAAATTATAATAAATAAAATAAAACTGTTAAAAAAGGTATTGTATTTAACCATTTGTCTGATTCATCCTTATGTTTAAGAGGCCAATGAGTTTATAGCACATTAAATGTATTCCAGACTAGAATCACAAAGCTTGCAAATTTAAAATGAACAGATATTGGATAAGAATCCACTTGCATTTTATGTACACATGGGCCAACACACATACAGAAGTACAATTTATTGCGATAGCTATTTTTTTTTTAAATATTTAAATGCTGTAAGCAACTAACCAAAGCAAACGGGAATATAGTATGTCTACTTAAGCGAAGTGCAAAATAATTTTTAAACCAACAAAATACCTGTTCCTCAATCCAACCAAGTCACTTTAATCAAATGATAAAAGCTAGATTATTGTTTTTGGAAATGCTGACCACATCCCATTTTCTTGCTGAAACAGGCCAGTGACTGATGGAGGACATCCAGTATTTAGACAGCAAGCTGCTGTTTGCTTCTCTAGTCTACACCAATATTAGTCAAATGAGACAAAAACCTAACTTGTGTTGAAAAAAAAAAAAAAAAAAAAAGCTGAATATTCAGAATTACACACCAAGAAAAAGGCAGCAGACAGAAGAAAACAGGTAGAGAAAGAGATACCCTTGTCGTTCTTGATGGCTTGTTCCACTTTGGATGGGGTTTTGACTGTTGTAGGGGCAGGGGCAGGGGCAGGCTGAACTTTAACGGCTGTAGCAGGGGCTTTTGGGGCTGCAGCAGGGGCAGCTGGGGGCGTAACACTGGTTATTACGGGAGCTACTTTAGGTTGAGCCGCAGCCACAGGTTGGGGCTGGAAAACAGGCATCGTCAAAGGTTTCTCGGGTGGAATGAGTGGAGGCAGGTCATCATCATCCTCTAGAGCCTGAGGGGCAGCTTGAGGAGGGGGTGGTGCTACAACAGAAGGAGTTACCTCTGGCTTCTTTTTGGGGGGCTCTGCCTTAGCCTTAGAAGAATCAGCTGCAGGCACTGCAGCAACCTTCAGGGATTCAGGGACAGTGGTAGTCTCTGGGACTAGTTTGGGGGTTGAGGACACCTTAGGAGCTACAGGGGCCTCAGAAACAACCTTTGGCATTTCTGGTACCTTGGGTGGACTACATGCCACAACTTCCGAGTATGATTTTGGTGCAGCAGCAGTAGGTTTGGAAACTACTTTAAAGGCTACAGGTGCCACAGCAGCTTTTGGAGAAGTTGGCACAGGAGAAGTCTGTTTTGCCTCCACAGGAGCTGGGGCAGCAACTTTAGGGGAGGCAGGAGGTGCATCCTTAGCTGGCTTTGCCTCCACTGGGGCTGGAACATCAACTTTAGGGGGGGCTGGGGCAGGGGGTGCACCCTTCACTGGTTTTGCCTCCACTGGAGCCGGAGCAGCAACTTTAGGGGAGGCAGGGGCAGGGGATGCACCCTTCACTGGTTTTGCCTCCACTGGAGCCGGGGCAGCAACTTTAGGGGAGGCTGGGGCAGGGGGTGCACCCTTCACTGGTTTTGCCTCCAGTGGAGCTGGGGCAGCAACTTTAGGGGAAGCTGGGGCAGCTACTTTAGGGGAGGCTGGGGCAGCTACTTTAGGGGAGGCTGGGGCAGGGGGTGCACCTTTCACTGGCTTCGCCTCCACTGGAGCAGGAACAGCTACTTTAGGGGAGGCTGGGGCAGGGGGTCCACCCTTCACTGGCTTTGCCTCCACTGGTGCTGGGACAGCAGCTTTAGGGGAGGCTGGGGCAGGGGGTCCACCCTTCACTGGCTTTGCCTCCACTGGTGCTGGGACAGCAGCTTTAGGTGAGGCTGGGGCAGGGGGTGGCTTCGTTTTCTCTGGCACCGGAGTACACTCAGGCGCTGGTCTAGCGTCTGATACAGGGGATGGCTGGGCTACCTGCAGAGGTTCTGCAACTTTGAAAGCATCTGCTTTCTTGGGCTTTGCCTGTTTACCAGCCTTTACAACTTTAGGAGTGGTTGTTGCTGCATTCCCTGCACCAGAGTCAGCTGCAGGAGATGCGAGTGGAGAACATGGTGGGGTGGCTTTAGGACCAGAAGCTGACTTGGGGGAGGTGGGGGAAGAGGAAGAGGCAGAGAGCGAGGAGCGCTTCCTTCGGCCCACAGGAACAGGCTTGGGGGCAGAAGCATGCGGAGATGAGGATAGCTTGGAGTCAGCCTTGGCCCCTTTAGCTTTTGGTTGGGAGGCAGCAGGAGCTGCAGCAGCAGGGACAGCTGGTGTGGCTGAAGAAAATAAAGGGCTTGAGTTTTTTTTTTTTTTGGTGAAACTCCATGCAAGTTAGGGTGATGGGCAGAACTACTCACACTCCTGGCACAAAAAGTGTTAAGTCACACCAAAGCATTCAAACAATTCCAAAAAGCAACCTACACTATTGGCATTTAGAAAACACTCAGGCATCACAACAGCACTTGTTAGAACCTCTGGGATCACACAGCTCCGGCAGCCACCCATGATTTAAAAATCCTTAGTACTTCCCTAAAAACCTAGAATAAGCAACAGTATGTTACTGTTTGGTTTCCACATGAAGTGGAACACCTGAAGTGTGCATGGTGGTCAAGTACACATCTTACTCAAGTGGTAAGAGGCCTCTGACTATAACTTTTCAGGATCCAGATTTCATGTCTTTACAACAAATCTAAGCTCAACTAGTTCCAGATGTAATCTAGTTCCAAATTTACTTACTGCAGCATTAGTAAATGTAGCACACCTTTACACCAGCTTGCAGCTATGCATGGACACAAGAGGCATCACAAAACCCACTGTCATAACTTGCCAACCACCTAAAGGTTACAACTAAAGGTTTGTTAAACAGGCAACATTTTTGCTTCAAAATAAGCAAGCTGCTGCACACACTCATGTCTAAAGCTCTGAAATTTATCTTCACAACTGAAGATAAATTACCACTTCTGTGGTCTTGCATAGCTGTTCAGTTAAGAATTACACTTGATTATGAGCAACACAGTAGAGTTTAGACAAAATAAACAGGCAAGACATTTCAAACACTACATCAAGTAATGGCTCAAATTTGATTATCTGTGTGGTTAAGCTCTCTAAACAAGTGTCCCCCAGTCTTGACACTAGAGAATTCTGTCCTGCAAATGTAAGTATTCCTGTGTGATTACATGGTTGCTATAAAACCACCAACAGTTTTATGGCAAACGCTCCAAACACACACACCCCCTTCTCCTCACACATTACAGAAAATCCAGTTATAAAAATAATAAAAATTAAGAACACAAATCAACTAATCACTCCTTCCCAGGCTGAACTGGGTGTATTACAGCAGGACAAATGCTAAACTGTGCAAGGAAGTTGTACTCCAGAAATTGGACCAACATGTAAGTGAAGCACAAGTTGCACAACACATACACTCAGTTAAAAACAAGACAGACAGGAGAAATGTGTGTGAATAAAGGATCTGGGTAGCCTTCACATCTGGCCTGTTTCATGATGTCTGCTAAAACCACAAATAATTGTGATGGACACCGATACCTAGACAACATTATAAAACAGTAATTAGTTGGGGTACAAACGAACTAGTACTCAGTGTCACTTGATTCACTTTTTAGTGATTTCAGTTTAGTGATTCACTGTGAGAATAAAGATGACCATGAATCTTCAAGTGTGGGATTAAGTGTACACTGAAACATGCAGAGAACAGTAAATTGGCTCTTCTCTGAGAGGACAAGCAGTGGGTCAGACTTCACACAAATTGACCCACCTGACAAGTGCTGAGAGGGGAGAGAAGGCCCGGCACGATTAGCCTGCACCTTTGCCTGGACAGCCTCTGAAAGGACTACAGCTTCTTTTTCTGCTACTACTTCATTCTGAGTTGCCACATCTACAGTAAGACCAACAAGATTTACTTCCATCCTTGTGGCTGCCTCACTGGGCTCCTCTTTTACGCTTTCAATGGTGGCTTCCAGGCTCACACACTTCAAGCTCTCGGATAATGGTTTTGCTACATGGGGATCAGTAATGCTTTCTTGAAAAACTGGCAGACCATCAACCACATCTCCAGCAAGAACAGATTCTTCAGCTGCAGGTCCTTTTGGCGGGTTTATCCCAACGACAGCCTGATCTTTAGTGGTACCTACTTCTGGCACTGGTGCTACAGGTTGCACCACAGATTCTTTAAATCCTTCATCAAGATCCGGTTGTCCCTGGACAACAGATTCTTCGGGAGGTGCTTCTGGCCCTTTGGAGTCTTCATTTGCAGCAGCAAATTCTTCAAAGGCAGTAACTGCTTGGGCTACAGCCTGTTCCTCAGAAACGAGTGTTGCCACATCACCATTGGACTGCACGTTCTCCGCTTGAGGTGGAATTTCTTCTTTCTTCACAGAGTAGGCCACAATCTCAGTATTTGTCTGGGATTCCAGAGTAAGAGTAGATGCCTCAGGAACAGCACTCTCCTCTGAAGTGGGTTTGATAATTTCAGGAGCAGCTGCCTCAGAACAGGCAGAGGGGCTTACAACTCCTGGAGCTAAGGGGATGGAGAGGAGCAAGGAAAGCAGGAGGAAGGGTAGTCACAGTGAAAGCATCAGCAGCAGCTTCAGAAATCTCACCAAGACGTTCTGTTGCATACAATCAAAAGACCTGTCTAGTGGCACCACACCTCGAACACTATTACCTCAGTCTAGTGAAAGGCCAAGTGCCAACGGTGCTAAAAATTATATGCAACAGGACTCAGAAAAACATGTAATTACGTAATCATCCTCCCAATGGTGTCTGTAGATTCAGTGAAATATTAGTGTGTGTCCTGTGTACCAGTGAAAGAAAAAGAAAAGATGTGGCAACAGTGTCTACATCCCACTTCTACCATGCAGTGCTCAGTCAAATACAGTGAAAGTCTCAACACCGGGTGGCAGCACACCAGACACAATGAGAAAGGTTCTCTGAGAAAGAAGGTATTCCAACAGTAACTTCTTAAAAAGAGCTGAACAGAAATTTTTTGTTTGCCAAGCGCTGCTGAAGTTTTAAATGAAACTTTTTCAACCACATTCATGACTTGAACGTGACAAAACACGACATGTTTCCGTCCAAAACACTCTGCTTCATACTTTTTTACACTTAGCTGTCAATACAAAAGTTAATGTCGTAAATGTACTGTATGAATGTAGTTCAGTTTTCTCTTTTTAAAATAACTATTTCTCCACAATTTAAATTAAATTGAGTTTATCTGAGATCTCAATTTTAAAATGAAAGACTGAAGATCTTGACAACATCTACCTTATTGTCACCCAAATACAAAGTCATTTTAAACAAAGCAAGAAGAGACCAAACCATGTAAAACACAGAGGTATAAATTAATCACAAAAAATGGTATCCAGTACAGAACGCATAGATTAATTCCGAAAACTGCCACATGAAATACACCTTTCATATCTTCCACGAGAAGAAAATTTCTCCTTTACCTTTTATCATCTTTAAACCAGCAGTAAAACACAAAGGGAAAAACTACAGTACAGGAATATTTGTCTGTCCGATGTAAACTGAGAAACATTATGCCTACAAAACAAAGTACACCATTAATGTGAAGGGGTTAGAAACTGATCACATATGAATTTTCATGCATGGTTTATCCATATCCCATGCACAAACAGTATGTGAGTATGTGCTTTGAACACTACCATATATCCATACCCTCACAGGCAACAGGCAGTTATGCTGGTTTCTGGGATTGGAGGTCCTGGATAATATATATTTTTTTTTTATGAGCCCTTTTTAGTGTGAATCTGCCATGGTTTGGTCTGCAATTTCCCTTTGAGATTACTAAAATAATCTACAGAACTAACTTAACATACTCCACTCTCCAGTATAAGACAAAAAACTGAGACCAATTCCTCCCCCACCCAGTAAAACCTGCTGCATGAATAGCATCCACAACAGCTGGTGACTGGAAGTGAAAGACGAGTGTCAGACACAGGTGTTACCAAAAACAGGGCTGAAGTTTTATGCTGACGCTAGTTTTTGTTAAGAACTGACTGCTACATTTTCTTGTCTAAGCTGTAGCAAATGGGCAGTGATGTATATGAACAGGACCAGTCCAGGACCTCTCAACACAGAGTTTGATCTCAAACAAGTGGAATAGTGTTACGAACCCGTCTCCACTTGGGGCTGCTGCATCTCCTGCTCTGTCACTGGGACAGTTTCTGTGGCTTCACCTGGCATTCTTGGCTATAACACATACACAAAAAAGATAGATGATTATAAACTTGGCTTTTGTTGCCTCATCACTTAACAGCAAAAAGACAGGGAGCAATGAGGCTACTGCAGTTTGGAGAAGTATAACAACTTTGTTGTTTGAGAGTTTGCATAATGTTAGCTCTCATATCAATGGTGCCATAAACCGCAAACAAAACATAAGCACCACCTTAAACAGGCATGTTTAGTGTCCCAAGTTTGCTACTAAGTGAAGTGGAGCTAAGAGGGTAAAGAAAGCAGTTAATATGTGAAATACGTCCGTGACTCCTTAGTCACACTTTATGGACAAAAGTATTGGGACGCCTGACCGTTACACCAATAGGGACATACATGACATTGCATTCAAACGCATAGACTTAAATAAGGAGTTGGTTCCCCCTTTGCAGCCATAACAGCTTCCACTCTTCTTGGAAGGCTTTCCACAAGATTGTGGAGTTTCTGTGGGAATTTGTGCCCAGTAATTCTATAGAGCATTTGTAAGGTCCGGCACTGATGTTGGACGAGAAGGCCTGGCTGGCAATCTCCATTCCAGTTCATCCCAAAGGTGTTGGATGAGGTTGAGGTCAGGGCTCTGTGCGGCCAGTCAAGCTCTTCCACAACGAACTCATCCAACCATGTCTTCATGGAGCTTACTTTGTGCACTGGGGCAGTCATGCTGTAATATAAAAGGTTGTTCCCCCGAACTGTGTCCACAAAGTTGGAAGCATGGCGAAGCATGCTGAAACGTTAAGCCTGCCCTTCACTGGAAGCAAGGGGCCTAGCCCAAGCCCTGTAAAATAGGTGTCTCAATACTTTTGTCCAGGTAGTGTACATTAGCCATGTAACGAAAGAAGTAAACTTCGGATATTAAACATTTCCATGCAGCCTAGCTACACTTAGGGTAAAAGAGGAATTGAATACATTCGGAAGAACCAGTCCTTTAATATATTACTGAAAGCTGAAATATTATCTAGTCCATGGTAAACAGATAGCAGACGCATGGTCAAGCCTGAACTGATGTAACTCATAATGGGCTTCAGATGTACGTCAAGTAATGTTTACACGTTTTACCGTCTTAACTAAGTGGTGATCTGCCCTACATCACTCAGACTGTTTAATACCATGACCAGATTTTAAAAATGTCCTTTCAGGGTTGAGAAACTCAGAACTCGTGAAACACATTTATATCTAAGTTAGCTCCACAGCTAACACAACATGAGACCTTTAAACACGAATTTAGCCCAAACTTCAGCTTCACACAGCAAAATTACACTCGTGACCATCCGATTTTCAAAAGGAAACACGAATATTCCCCAGCCTTGTTGTGTTTCAAGAAGTATGAAGGAGAAACTGCCGTGTGCTAACTACGAAGCAAGAGGGAGAAGATAGCCCTCCCCCATTTTGAAGAGTCTGCCGGCTGCCTTAAAATCCAAATACTTCACGTTTTGAGCGACAAATCCTGTCCATATTTACCACGGATTAAAGAAGAGCTTTAGAGCAACGGAACGGGCTTGGTAGGAACGAGCAAGGCAATCTAGAAACGTCGGATGTCACACGATTGAGTGCAGAAACACTTACGAGGTCTGGGCTCGGGGTCCAAGATGGCTGTGAGAGAGAGAGTGCGACCTCAGCGTCACTTCCTCATCAAAAGTGCTCTTCCCTAACTACCGGGGAAACAGCCGCTGAAAATATCAACAGCACAAAAAGACCATAATACGAGTTTTCTGTCGGCAGGTGGGTTCTACATTTCCCGTGGTTGTTCTATTTATACATTATTTACTAAAATATATCCATTAACACTCCAGCGAGCCTGCTGGTCTGTAAATCGTAATTAAGAGACTTAGCTTAGCTAGCTGTGCTAACGAAAAACGTTACCTGAACGTGTCGATGTCACTAAAACACTGTGACTCATTAGACCGGGGTGAACATTTTCTCATCGAAAAACGTGTAAATATGGCGCGCTAAGATGAGCCTGAAGCTGACGTCTTGTTTTATCTTTCTGTTCCACGTTTTTCTGTTCAAAGCTGCGGTCGTTAATGAGATATACACGCTAGACGGACAAAAGTATTGGGCAACACGAATTTTCATGTATGGGCTAGGCCCCTTACTTCCATCTTAATGCTTCAGCATAACGACATTTTGGGCAACGCCATACTTCCAACTTTGTGGACACAGTTTGGGGAAGAACCTTTTTCTATTCCAGCATGTCTGTGCCCCAGTGCACAAAGTAAGCTCCTTAAAGACATGGCTGGATGAGTTCAGTGTGGAAGAACTTGACTGTCCTGCACAGAGCCCTGACCTCAACCCCATCCAACACTTTTGGGATGTCCTCGAACGGAGATTGCGAGGCAGGTCTTCTCGTCCAACATCAGCGTATGAGCTCATAAATGCTCTAGAGGATGAATGGGCACAAATTCCCACAGAAACTCCAAAATCTCGTGGAAAACCTTCCAAGCAGAGTGGAAGTTGTTATAGCTGCAAAGGGGGGATCAACTCTATGTTTAAGTCTCTGTTGGTGTAATGGCCAGGCATCCCAATACATTTGTCTATATGGTGTAACTCATACGTGCACTGCTTATACATAAAGTAAAGGTGTTTTTTTGCTGCACTCAGACATCCTTTCTCTCTGTTTTTGTTCCTACAGAATTATGTCTATGTCCCATTTGTATGGGCGCAGAGGAGACGAGGAGGAGGAGGATGGAGTCGAGATTGAGAAGTTTGAGGTGTCTGATTGGGACTTGGCCAATGAGTTTAATCCAGAAAGACATCGACACAGACAGACCAAAGAGGAGGCTACTTATGGCATATGGGCAGAACATGATTCTGATGATGAGAGACCGAGCTTTGGAGGCAAAAGGTATCTAAATTGGTCTTAAATATTTGTTAGTCAACTCTATCAGGCATCTTTTCTGTTTACCACTTTTACATATGGCACTGGTGCTAGCACATACAGCAACAGTCTGAACAGTCAATGTATCAGACTAAGTGTAGGTTAATTTTCCTGAGGCAATAGGTATACAGTAATCCCCCGACATTCGCAGGAGTTACGTTCCAAGAGCACCCGCGAATAGTGGAAAAACCTGCGGATTTGTGATGTGGTAAACCTAAAAATTCACACTGTAAATATGCCACCAAATGTGATCCCAAAACACTTTAATTTCATTTTAAACTCAGCTTAATACATTACCCGTAAAAAATGTAAAGGTAAACCCATATTCTACTGTACAGTTTACACTTAACTCCTGCAGTGCTAGAATGTAAATACCGATATTACCCCTGTATAGACTGTACTGTAATTCATGCAAGTGCTGTTGTTTTCTTTGGTATAAACAGGTAAATACAGTAATAATTTGATTTACAGTAATAAAAATTCAGGGCTTTAAAAAGAACAAAACGAAAAACATGAGAACACTTGAGCTCCATGCGGGAAACTGTTCTGATGCAGGAATGCTGGACTGTGTCTGTCAGAGATGCGTCACAGGGCAGCAGCCAATCGGCAGCAAGGAGAAATAAATAGTGTTCTCGGATTGGCTACTTTCAAACCTCCCGCCTCTGAGTCCCGCGGCATTTCACCAGCCCAAGACACGCTTTCTTTGTGTTCTCTCGACAGTACAAAAAGTTATACAGTTATATTTTATATTAAAATGTAGCTGAATTTACATTAATATTTATGTTACGAAATTAGTAAATTATATTTGTCTTAACCCTCTGGCCCTCCTTGTTTTTACTATACATTCAGCATCCTCGTGGACACCTTTAGCCAATTGAAGCCCATGACAACTACCTTTTTTAATTCCTTGTTATGTACACTGTTAAATCATACAATTTAGGTAAAAATGATTTCATTCTAAACTCAACACTTGAGGAAATGTAGTTTTTAGTGTTTTCTTCCAGATTATGTCATTTATCCATTTTTGGCCAAGTGAGCAATTTTATATAATTTATATAATGGCCATATATTTATATATAATTTTTACATATTGTTACATACTTTTTTGCTGTTTTTACTACATATGTACTACATACATAAAGTAACTAACATCAGTTCTTGTCATAAGTATCAAATATCTATTCCTTTGGGTTTTTTTAAATCCTTCAAATATCAGTTTGTTTACACAATGCACTTGTTAGTAAACAACTTCAAAAATGGCCATTTTCTCTATTCTCAGTGCTGCTGGGGCCAAAAATGGAACAAATCTGAAATATGTAACTGATTAACAACACTGAATTTTTTTTTCATGCACAAACACAAACCATTATCTGACATCCTTAAGATCACACCTATGACAAAATTGTGTCATTCATTTGTTCCGTTGGAGTACAGTAAGCCATCATTCTCCCCTATTGGAAACTAAGATTATAATATGAAATTGCTCGCTTGGCCAAAAATGGATAAATGACATAATCTGGTAGAAAACACCTAAAAACTACATTTCTCAAGTGTTGAGTTTAGAATGAAAGCATTTTAACCTAAATTATATGATTTAACAGTGTAAATAACTAGGAATTAAAAAATGTAGTTTTCATGGGTTTCAATTGGCCAAAAGTGTCCACAAGAGAGTCAAGTGTTACAAGTGTATGGATGGAGTTTATTATTGATATATTTAATGATTTGAAGTAAAAAAGTTAAAGACCTGAAAAAACTCCAGACCCTTGGGAAGTTTCATTCCATATGCATTAACACAGCTAAAATGATCAAAGAAAAGAGAGTGAAGTGGACAAAAATGTCCCACAGGAGGGCCAGAGGGTTAATAGTTTAGCACTAAAATGCATGAAAAATTATATTTTGCCACAAAAAAAGCCAAAAACATGCTCTGAACCTCTGTGCGGGGGTTTACTGTATACGTTATATATATTGAATTCCTCTGTGGTAGATTGTGCAGCTGGTTTTTACATGTCTCTCTATGAATGTTGCTGGAGTTGTTTACAGGCTGAGTGTCAGTATTGTAACTGGGTGTATGTAATGTGACGTGTAAAACTTTATAGAGGAAAAGACTACACAGCCCCTGTGAGCTTTGTGAGTGCTGGCCTGCGGAAGACTGCAGCTGAGGAGAAACCGCAGCAGAACTCGGATGACTCAGACCAGGATGAAGAATTGCCTCCTCCACCACGTGGTGTTGCACCCAAAAAGCTTCAGACGGTACTTGGCAACACATTCCCACTTCTCTACTGTTTTAAGATAAACAGTTTTAAGATAAACCTTAGCTGTCACCTTTGTAGCTACTTCATGTTGTTACGCTCTAGGTAGTAAAGACATTTTTTTTTGTGGTTATACATGGGCCAACTTGGTCATTTCTGGGATTTAAAAAGAATGAATACTACATTGAATGATGCGCATCTTGGCCACGTATTTGTAGATTTGAGAAGAAGTAATGTATGTGTTATGCATAGATATATATTTAGATTTTAATTTAAATAGTGTCATTTGAAGAAACACTATTTTTGTACAATTTCTTACTAAGTTGTTTTCCAAAGAGTGATATAAGCTGGTAACTTTCCACAACTTTTGCATCCTCCAGGGTGGGCACTTTAAGAGTTCCCACAAAACATTTGCAGGAAATATCCGGCCAGGCCAAGACATCGGTGGCTGGGAGAAACATACGAGAGGCATTGGTCAGAAGCTTCTACAGAAGATGGGCTACGTACCAGGGAAAGGCCTTGGCAAAAATGCACAGGGTAGGTGCAGGTGCAGGTACATAGAAGACTAATCTTGGGGGAACTGAATGTGTCCTGATGTTTGGATGTCTTTGCAGGTATTGTAAACCCAATTGAAGCTAAAGTACGGAAGGGCAAAGGAGCAGTGGGGGCTTATGGCAATGAGAGAACTCAGCAGTCCCTGCAGGACTTCCCTGTGGTAGACTCAGAGGAGGAAGAGGAGAAGGTGAGATGTGAGATGTTTGTTCTTACGACTAAAACCATCTTTCTGTCCTTGAGGGTGTTTTCACACTGTAGTTGTCTTTGGACTTGAGGAGCCAGAGGAAGCCAGTGTGCAGTGCGGGGAACTGATCTCTATTCTTTCTGAGAATGGTGGTTTTGCGCACTTCGCACGATGTGTAAAAATCATCTGCCCTTGACCCTGTCTGAATAGTAATTTAACTGGTTTTTCATGTGTTGTTATAAGTAGTTGTTCTTTATTTACTGGTTTGTCCAAATGTTTCTATTCAGTGCTCACACATTATCCCAGTTAACTGCAGTTTTATTTACAAAGCCCATGTCCTTTTTCATGAACCCAGGCGTACTAGCTGTTCCTTACGGGTTGAGGGTTGATATTGTAGTAACATAGCATTTAAAAACAACGAACAAATTATCCTGTCATCTTTTTTTTTATCTGTGCACGCAAAGTTGAAATCTGTGCACACAAAGTTGATATAACGAAGTCCACTAGTGTTGCGCAGGTTGGCTTTTCTTAACACCCGCCCCAAACCGACCCGTCAGGAGATCCAAACCGCCCCGCCAAACCCGCAAAAATACACGTGGATAATGACCCAAAACCCGACCGGACCCGAGGGAAAAAAACAAATAGTTTACAACACGTTTTGATTGATAATGAAATGCGTTTTATAACATTTTGACCCGCCCTCCCGCACCCATGATATTTAAAAAATGTCTGCCCTAAAACCGCCCGCCCCGCGGTTCACTAGAGTCCACTGAATTTCTTGTGTGAGAATAATTCTGCAAAAAATAGCCACTCACAACTGACCCCAAAATCAACCTGGGTGTGTAAATAAACGTTCAGACCAAGTGTGACTTTCCACACTGAACCCCAATCTCTTCAAATTTCACCAAAAATCAGATACTAATTTTTTTTAATTCCCTCTCTCTGTACCCCCAGGAGTTTCAGAGAGAATTGGGCCAATGGCGTAGAGAGCCTGGAGCCGGCAAGAAAAAGCCCAAATATTCCTACAAAACTGTTGAGGAGCTGAAGGCTCATGGAAAACTCACCAGCAAGGGCCTGAGCAAACCAGCCGGAGAACTCGCCCAGGTCAAGGTAAGACAGTAGAACACTGTAATTTAAACAGCGTTAAATCTCACCTCATTCTCAAAATCAGCACAAAGTGTTCTTTTGTAGCCACTGTTTAACGTGCATCTTTTGTGTGTGTATGCCTACCGTACAAGGTTAGTTGTACAGAAAGGAAAAGATAGTGGCATTATTGTCTATACTGACAATCCAAAAGAACATTACGCTGTCTTCTTGACAATGTTTTTTATACAAGTTCAGCAAATGCATCTCTCTGTTTGCCTCTCTCTGTCTCTCTCTTGCTTTCTCTGTAGGTGATAGATATGACAGGCAGGGAGCAGAGGGTGTACTACAGTTACAGTCAGATGAGTCAGAAGCACAGTGTTCCAGAGGAGGCTCCACTGAGTGCAGCGACACGAGAGCAGAAGAGCACATGTTACGCTTTGCCTGAGCTTGAACACAACCTAAAACTGCTCATTGAACTTACAGAGCAGGACATCTTACAGGTATTTTCACATTCTTTGAAAATTACAAAATATTATAGAACCTTTTTTTTTATCTGTCAGCTCCTCAGTTTATTGCTCCTGGATTCTTTTTATTTTTGCATAGTTGACACTAAATTGTTGTAGATTGTCATACAAAATGTAATATAAAACAAGGAGAAACGAAAGTGATAATTTAATGAACTGAATTCCAGCGTTCTCAACAAATACACAGATCAGCCATAACAAACTACCTGCCTGATATTGTGTAGGCCCCCCCTCATACCGCTAAAACACCTTACTAGTCAAAGCATAGACTCTGCAAGAGCTCCGAAGGTGTGCTGTAACTCGTATGCATGGATCAGACCAGTTTGTCCAGCACATCCCACAGAGGCTTGAGCAGATCTGGAGAATTTGAATCTCATCATCTTCAAATCATTCCTGAACATTTTCTGCAGTGGGGCAGGGCACATTATTCTGCTAAAACAAGGTAACTGCCTTTAGGGAATACCATTACCAGGAAGGAGTGTACTTGATCTGTAGCAATACTGAGGTAGGCAGTACCTTCACTGACTTGCCTTCTTCCCATAGTGCATCCTGGTGCCATCTCTTCCCCATGTAAGTCAGGCACCTGCACCATAATGATGTAAAAGAGAACATCAGACCACCTTCCAGCTCTCCGTTCACTTGTCTATTGTTGGTGCTTTTGGTGGTGAACAGGGTCAGCATGGGCTCTCTGACTTGTCTGTTTTTATGCAGCTCCACATGCAGACTGCATTAACTTTTTTTAGAAATTTGTGCTATAGTTGCTCTTATGTGGAAATAGACCGGATGGACTAGTCTTTGCTTTCCACCCACATTAGTGAGCCTCGGGTGTCTAGGATCCTGTTGCTGGTTTACCAGTTGTCCTTGGACCTTGGTACTTAGAACTGCATGCCAGGAAGACCCCGCAAGACCTGCCGGTTTAGAGATGCTCCGAACCAGTCGTCTAGCCATCACAATTTGGTCAATGTCGAAGTTGCTCAGATCCTTTGCTTTTCCATTTGTCTTGCTCTCAACACATCAACCTTAATAACGGACTGTTCAATTGCTGCCTAATACTTCCCACCCATTGACGGGTGCCACTGTAATGAGATCAATCAAATTATTCACTTTATCTGACAAAAGTGTAATGTTGTGGGTGACCAGTGCTTCATAACTGGTTGTGCAACTCTGTCAGCAACAATTGCAACCAAAACACTCGAGATCAGTGTTTTGCAGAGCTGTAGTGGCCATGTGTTAATTCAGCCATGTTAGGGGGATCTGATTTCAGGTTAGGACTTTGGCAAAGTCATTACAAGTCATTACAAAGACATTAAAATATTTGTATTACTTAGGTTTAACCTAACACATTCTCTGCTGACCTATATGGACATCTCTTTGTGTGTGTGTGTGTGTGTGTGTGTGTGTGTGTGTGTGTGTGTGTGTGTGTGTGTGTGTGTGTGTGTGTGT
>JBBIGA010000132.1:21951694-21975834 GCA_037576975.1 Alestes dentex | reverse complement strand
TCTCTCTCTCTCTCTCTCTCTCTCTCTCTCTCTCTCTCTCTCTCTCTCTCTCTCTCTCTCTCTCTCTCTCATCCTCCTTCCTGTCCACTCAGGGAATCAAAGGAAATGAAAAGGGATTCATTGCCAACAGAGGGTGTTTGTGGACGTTTTGTCTATGCGTGTGCTCGGCGTCAGGACCAGAGGACGCGTGATAGACGAGGAAGAAAAAGAGGCAAAAACAATTTCCCACTCTCTTGTTTCCTTCTCTGCCTCTGTGTATATGTGGGAAAGTGTGAAATGGTCAGAATTATTTCCAGCCATTATTATCCAATGAAAGTCTCCGTATGCTGTTTTATTGTGCTATAAACTGCCATTCCACGTGCCTCAGTAACCAAACACAAAGAAGACCAATACAGACAGACCATCTCCCTGCCTGGCACTCCATGAGAGAGGAGGAGGAAGTGGTGGTGTCGCGGTGGGGGGATAAAGAGAGAGGGAGGAGATGCAGGGGAGGTTTTTTTTTTGGCCGTGGCCCTGCCACCACTAAGGTCTCTGTGAATCTGTTAGCTTTGTTAGTTTTGGAGTGAATCCTAGTTGGGTGCTTAAAGTGTCCATAAAGTGTCCATTATTCTATTGCAGGCCTATTAAAGTGTTGGCTAGGGAGCAATGGTTAGCAGAATCAATTTAGACGGCCTCTCGTTTGTTGCCATTCTCCGCCGCTCCATCGCCGCCCTCCATCACCCAAGCCCGTTGTTACGGAGAGCCACACGTCGTCCGTCTCCACGGAAACCTCTGATTCCCTGATATCTCCAGTATGGTATGTGCCGCCTTCATAGGAACGTGGCAGCCCCCTTTAAAAATAAAGGCACCATAAAGGTTCTTTGGAGCGATGTCATCGATTTTGGAAGGTTCTCTAAAGAACCCTCCAACAGGTCATTCTTTAAACAACTCAATTGAACGACTCCCTAGGGAACGCAAAGTGGATGAAATGAAGTTAATGAAAATATAAGCGAGCGGCGTTCCCTGACATGATCGAATGAAATAAATGCAAGATGAAGAACATTGTTAAATAGATTCAAAATGTCAAAAAGCAAAACAAACGGTACGTTAAAAGAACTACGTATCTAGTCATGCTGGAATGTATTCACCCACCCATCGTACAAGTATAGCCAAGAACTGAGATTTACTCTGACGTCTGTTTATCACTATTTATATTGTCTGAGAGTTTCATGATCAATGAACCAAATGAAATGCTCCAAAATGTGGAATAAAAATACTTTGCATTAACGTGCAGTTTTGTAAAGTAAAGAGCAGTTACCACTTGATACTTGTTTTTGTCCGGACTGCAGCAATCGGCTAGGTCTGCAGCTTGCATGTACATGTGTTTTGAAATGTTTACGTCCTGAGGGTGAGTGGTGTTGGGTAACACACATATCTGCAGCTTCATAGTCAGTATCCCAGCTTCATGTTGAGGCTGAAAGATATTCATGACTGGAGGAGTGTTTCTTTTTCTGGCCATCTCCAGAATCAGTGTGTGTTGATAATGGAGCAGCAGTATTGCACAACTCTATGCGTGCACTATGATTACGAAGGCCATGCGTGTCTCGCTTCAGAGCTTTTCACCTCTCTGTTCACTTTCAACCTCTTTTACAAAGGTTATCAACTCTCTTTCTCTCTCTCACACACAAGCTCTCGCAACACACACACACACACACACACACACACACACACACACACACACACAGTGAAGAGATGTGTCTGCAGAAAATGGAAAAGGTTTACAGGAACTGCATCCACCACAGACACAGGCAGTAAACACTGGCCAGACGAGCTGGACTGAGATCAGCAGTCAGAACGAAACAGAGCCGGTCTGGAGGCTGGTGTGTGTGTGTGTGTGTGTGTGTGTGTGTGTGTATGTGTGTGCGTGTTAAGTGAGAGGAAAAGCTGTGTTTCAATCCATCCTGTTTGCATCATGTTCAGCTTCCAGCACCTGCACTGCGGCCCGCTGAGCGCTCCGGCTACAGCCAGTCGGAGAGTTACTGTCACACAGCCAGAAAGATACTGCGCTAAATTAACCAGTGCTCAGGTTATGTGAAGCCACGCTGGGCAGAGTTAATTAAACCCATACTGGGGTGAAGGTGTTGTTACTACAAAGAAATAATGACCCCAGTTAGCCCACCGAAAAAACAACTTCAGCAAAAACCGTACAGAACAGATCCATCAATCAGCATTTTCACTGTTGTAATGGTGTATCGTCTATTTATTGTTTGCTGTAACTGCCTCCTGTGCAATATCGTACTTATGGGACAATGCTAGTCACTCTAGAAGGTTTACATCCAGTGCACACTATGCTTTCACATTACTTTCACATAACTGTAGTTCATTCTGCTCTATTCCTCTCTTTTTGAATCCTGTTGGTCTTAGAATAAAAGCTAACAGAGAAAATTCATCATCAGAAGTAGATTACATTCCTCACAAATATACTCAGGTAGAAGAAAAATGCGTTACATTGTTCCTCGAAGGGGAAATCCAATAATTTAGCAACATTTCTACATAATTATATAAGAAACAAGATGGTGCAGAGCAGTTTGAGGCAAAATGCTGTGTCAGGACTGAACCCAGTGGCAGGCATAGTAACCAGACATCTGCCTCTCACACAGAAATTAATTACATGACCTGAACATGAACACACTCCGAGAAACTGGTTTACTATTGTCCTGAGATAAGAAGGCATAAAACATAGTAATTGTTTTAAGATGGAGGGGTACCTGCAGGATATTGCAAAGTCCCCCCAAAAATCTTTTGTCACTATTGCCACTACATAAAACACACATACACACACACACACACACACACACACACACACACTCACACCATCTATCCATCTATCTCTTAACACTACGTACAGTATCAAAACTCAGAACACATGTGTAGGTTCACTGGTGGTTTTGGATAGAAAATAAACCGGCTATATTTGTGTTGTAGGCGTTGCAGCCTTCCATTCACCGCCCCTGTAAAGAAATTTGTCAGTGTTGATCTGAAAGAATATTGGTGGAAATTCCCTTGAAGTATAAGGAACGTTAAGTGAAATGAGTTTCTATTAATACCTGTCGCTGAAGATTATGACTCAAACATGATACATACATATATATACATACAGTATGTGTACATACATACATGTATGCTTTAACCTAACCTTAACAAGTTATGTCTAATGTAACCTTTTACAGATAATGCCCTGTTTTTGTAAGCATCCCTTTCCCCCCTTTTCATCACTAAGGAACAATTGTTTCAGGCGTGTGATTTAGGCTGAAGTCACCACACTGTGAGTCACATTCCTTTGAGCTTTCTTTAGAACAGTCTTCAAATGCATCCATTTTGAGTGATTTAACATCGTTCACTTCAATCCGGATGACAACACTACCAAAAACTGCATTAACAGGAAACCTTCGCTTCAGTAAAAACAGAAGCCCGCTACTGGGGTGTTGTGTAACTGGCCCAGACATTTAATTGCCCAGAACAAATAGTGCATGGTGATGACGGAGCCTGATCCGCTAGCTGGTGGGCAGGGGGTTCGGCTGAGATGTGAGCGTTTAGCAGAGTTACAGAGCTATTGAGTTCTACACAGAGGCTCTATGTGTGAAGGTCAAAGGCCCAGATGAGGGTCTGGGGGACTGACTCACACACTTACTGGAAAGCAGTGACTCAGTGTCTCCCCCTTTTCCAAGTAGTCCATTATCAGCTGCACAGATGGTATAGCGCTCTCTCTAACGACCCGCAGGTTTTGTTTGCGTTGTCCATTGGAATTTCCCTGTTGTGAATTTTTGGCATTTTTGGCCTCTTGTTTTTGTGTGTCTGTATCACAATAAAGGACTATACTATACAATTGCGCCCAGCAACTACACTGGAAAAGGAATGCAGTGACTTGACTCAGTTCTACTGAGTACATTTCCACATGAATTAAATAAATGACATCAACAAGCTTTTCAAACAAGGTCAAGTTCAAAGCATGTCCCTAAACTATTTTTGGCTTTGACACTTCTGAGAAATAATTTCAGTTGGTATCAGACCTTTACATTTTCTGTTCTGTTATTTTTATAAGCTATGGCTCTTCACATTCCCTTTTATTTTCCAAAATGCATTTAAAGGGCCCACGTGTTTTATTTTTCTACAACCTCTCTTTCCACCTCAGAATTACCTTTTTTTTTGTTGCTGTGCTTTTAGACCTTATATGTACATGGACTCAGTTCTGATTGGCTGGTCTGTACAGCATCTCGTTCAAAAATCGAACAGGTTGAAACACTCCTCGTTACTTCAATGTTAGTGAGCCGGACTGAGCTTTTATAGTCTGATTACGCCTACGTCATTACAGGCATTTTTTGTGACATCACAAATACAACAAATTCAAAACAGGCCATTTCGCCAGCTTATATCCCTTACATGGTCCTGCAGTGGGCATGGTACATATTGACATAATGTTCACATACAATATTAATGTCTTTCGTTTAAGAAATAAACAGCTTCATGATATGGGCACTTTAAAATACTCTCCGTTGAAAGGTTCTTTAAGAAACCAAAACTAACCAGCACAGTCTACGGTGTGAGTTTCTAGGGCCATTTGAAGCTTCTCAGGTAAGTGTTTTTATTTTTGTTTCCACCAAAACTGCCTCAAGTTGTGCTGCAAAGTTGCATCAGAGGAGCATCAGTTTAACTTTCTCCCGAAATAGTCTAAAAGCATCTCCGCAAGAGTGTGTGCACCAGGAGCCTGCTCGCTGCAGTTATGCAAGCCTGGGTATCTGAAGCAAAAACACCATCACATGGAGATAGAAGAGATTGGATTCCCTGTGGGGTTCCGCCTGGGTGACTTCAGCGCGTGTGGGTGTTCGGCAGGAGGAGGGTGGTGTTTATTGCCGAGGAGAGAGAGCATATCAACTATTCCGGCAGCACTTCACAGGGCCTGGAGGCCGTGGGCCGTGGGAGGGATCCGCCCGGAGTTCAGCCACAAGGACTATTAGCGAGCTCAAGCTCAACCGGAAGAACCTACCAGCACTCAGGTGTTTTAGGCCGACGTGGGCGGTCCGCACCGTTCAGTAACAGCAGAATTATTATTCTTATGCGAGAACTGAAGAGCGCTCTGGCCTCAAACGCAGTCCACCCACTGACTATGTGTCAGCATCACTCATCAAAACCTCCACAGTGTTTACACGCTTCAGTGTTTATGTAATTGAAAAACTCCCACCAAGACACATTATACTGACCACACCCATGGCCTCTTCCAAAAAACTGCAGCTGCATTATTATGGTGTGAAGATAATAAGCATTAGGATGATTATTAAACACAGACCCGCATACTTCATGCTGGTCTGAGGCTGATTAGTGCTGGTCAGGCTGGTCTACCAGCATGGTCTCACTGATAGGACGACAGTTAAACCACAACAGGCCCTGCTGGCTAAATGCAAAACCGGTATGGGTTCAACCTGCCTTCAGTTAAAGGGGAATACCACCTGTTTATGAAAATTTCTGTACGAGTAAGCTATTAAAATGCAAACAATTTGTTTAGACTGTTTTAAAGCAAATTGATTCAATGAAGAGAAAATGACTGGTTCTGTTATCCATACAGTGGGAACGAATGGAACCAGGCGTCACAATGTCTACAACACAAATAAAGGCATTTGATTACACTTTCTTAGGGGACTATTTTTCCTAAAAACACCCTGAGTGTAACCCTCCACCAAAAACGCATTTTGAAAATACAGTTGTCTTCAAAAGTCTTAGGCACCTAAAAAAATTGCTTGAAGCCATTTCTCTCAGCATGTGACAAAGTGTCTTTCTGCTTGCAAAGTTAACACAAACAAGAGAGTAGTAAAAAGTATCGAGATTTGTTTGTAAAAAAAAAAAGTTGTTGACATTTTGTGAGCTGTAAGGAGAACACAGGTTTGAGTCCAGATTTCTCCTTGATGCCTCCAGGAATTGTTTGGATTTGTGAAATTCAGTCAGTAGCAACACCTAACTTAATGAAATACTGTTTAATACCAGGTTTCTGATGGAAACTAAAAGTAATACTTCCACAGGGAACACATTGATAAACTATACATAAAAATCCCTATTTACTGTATTATGTTATTCGTATTCATTCTTCTTAATTTTATTTAGTATATTTAGTAATATTAATGTTAAAAAGCACTCCCTGTAGTATGTTTTGGGCCAAAACTACATCTCACAAATGTAATAAAACAGGCATGTCAGGCACGTCTCTTAGGCACGTCTCATAGCAATTTTATTTAATAATCATTATTCGTGAGGGAGATTTTACATTAGATGTTCCAGATGTCTCGTTCCTATCACCAGTATTGTGAGTGAATCTGACTTGGCAGGTTCCTCTTTAAAGGAGAATTTTACATGAAAGTACTCTGAATGACTTTCTTCACAACTTAATGATTCTTCACAACTTAATGATTAAGAATTTATTAAGAAGAATTGATGAAAAAATTTGTGGAATTTCCCTTTAATTCATGAGAGATATTCCCCCAAATACTATTCAATAAGGAAAAAGGCAAAACTTTAGGGAAGTAAACACTCAGACAATGAGAAGACACCCACAATATACAGACTGGCCTCTTACAGTGCAGAGAAGTAGATATGGAGTTTAAGTGACCTGTATACACAATTGTTCTTCATAAGGGCGTTCTCTAAAGCCTCTCTGATGCCATTGACATTGGTCCTGAAGTGGGTGTGTAGGGATTTTGTAGTGTCCTGTTTACAGCAGCGGTTTTACAGAGCACTACAGAACAAAGTGTGTTTGGTGCGGCCTCACTTTGCTTATAAGGACCGACAGTGTGATTTAGATGTGTTTGTGCCGTCATTGTTATTAACATGCTCTCACTCATGGCTTATGGCCATATATTATTTATAATGCTCAGCCTGAACAAAGAGGACCATTTATCTTCAAGGCTCCGCTGGTGATGTTAAGCACCTCTGATATGAAACATTTAGAGAAAAAAACTTACTTTACATCATTGTTATTGACAGAAGTGTTTATTATATTGTATACTGGACACATTCAAATAACTGGATTCTAATACAAACGGGGAAACAAGTGTTTATTACTTCGTACCAACAATATGGGATTGTAAGGCACAGCTGTGAAACCATGATGTGTTTATGATGTGGCACAAAACGGAGGGGACAAAGATGGACTAGGGGCCAATAACTGAGAGGTGGGTGGTCCGATACTTACGACCATGCCCTTACTTGATGAGAAACAACCCTCCCATTAAGATCATGTCTTCTTGAAAGTGAGTATGTTTTGTTATGAAGTAGGATTGTGCGTTGGATGCTGGAAAAAGTGAAAAAATGTAATGGATGCTGAAAAAAGGCTTATAAATGTAATATTAAAAATATTATGCCTTCTGAACCTTTCCTTGTTTCTTTCTCTCTCTCTGTCTCTCCCACTCTCACACACACACACACACACACACACACACACACAATCACAGCCAGTCATGAGACTGAGTAAATGCTCTTTTAAACGTCCAGTTTTATTCAGTGTAAATGCAAAGGCCCATTTGTATGTCCACATTTACTATTTGTCACCATAAAAATGAAGTTAAATGAATGAACAAAAAAATGAATGTATTTTTTTATATCGAGTATTGTTAACTTTGATTTTTTTGGCAAAGAAGAAAGACCAAAATCAGTGGTCTCTCCGTTCCCGCTGCCAAAAACAGACCACCCTTTTCTTCATGAGACATTTCAAAGTGCCTCTTGAGTGTTTTTGAACGACGATGGACGTTGGAGCTGGCCAATTGGAACGCTGGGGTATTTCAACACGCACACTTTCGGCTGTGATTGGCCAGTTTAGGCGTTGTGGGCGGAACTTCTTTAGCCCGGTCCCCTCTTAATGGCTTCAGCTCGAGACTCCCAGTGGTCTCACACTGGATTAACCTGCAGCAGCAACAATGGAAGTTACGGCACGGGGTTTTTAAGTTTCTCACAGGGTTTTTTCGTGGCACTATCTCGGAGGAGAGACTGAAAAATAACCTCCATTCCTGTTTTTGCTGCTTTGGAAGCGTGTCTGGACTGGGTTTTGGCTTTTTTGGTCCTTTTTTCGACTGGTTGGCTGTCAGTACATTGCTCACTTTTGTCGGTGAGTTGCTTGTTTGTCTGTTTTAATTGGCTTAATTAGTGGGGTACTCGATTTTAATCAACCTAATGGGTGATTAGATCTTGGTTGGGGCATGTGAAATAGTTTAGGCATTAGTAATATTCCCCAAACGCTTATCTCTGCCATAATGTTCATAATGTAAGGTGTGGAATCAGCCCCTGTTGCCTTATCGCCCTGTTGTTTGAGCCTCTGTGTGAATATAAAGGTGTGATCATTGTTTCTCAGGAACTTGTTTTGTTTTGATAAGAGTCCAGCCGTGTTGTTTTCTCCCCAAGCTGTTTTTTTCCTCCTCCTCCTCAGACACACTCTCCATTGATTTCCCACACAGATGAGTCAGAAGTATGTGAAGGAAGAGCTGTGTGAAGTTACAGCTTTTTCTTTTCCCTTTTCCCTCATTCCTTTCCTTTTATTGCCATCTCTTTACCTGCATGTGTGCCCTGTTTTGTCTTCCCATCATCTTCACCACTTAAGTTAGTGTTGGACTACAGATACACCACATGAGCAAAAGTATTGGGACACCTCACCATTACACCAACAGGGACTTTAATGACCTTGCATTCAAATACATAGACTTATGGAGTTGGTCCCCCCCTTTGCAGCCATAACAGCTTCCACTCTTCTTGGAAAGCTATCCACAATATTTTCCTTGGGAATTTGTGCCCATTCGTTCTGTAGAGCATTTTTGAGGTCAGGAACTGCTGTTGGACAAGAAGTACTGGCTCAAATCAATCACTGTTCCAATTCTTCCCAAAAGTGTTGGATGGGGTTAGGGCTCTGTACGGGTCAGTCAAGTTCTTGAACTCATACAACCATGTCTTTATGAAGCTTACTTTGTGCACTGGGGTACAGTCATGCTGGAATAGAAAAGGTTCTTCCCCAAACTCTGTCCACATAGTTGGAAGCATGGCGTTGTCCAAAATGTCTTAGTGTGCTGAAGCATTAACACTGCCCTTCACTGGAAGTAAGGGGCCTAGCCCAAATCCTGAAAAACATGTGTCCCAATACTTTTGACCATATAATGTATGTTGGGCTTAACTGTTTCCTGAAGGTTGGTGGATTTGCTCCATGAAGCTTGATGGGCATGACCTCACTGGCCCAAATGCTGTGTGGTGAAATGGCTCATGGTGTAAAGAGCTGTCTGAAGGAGACTGTGTTGGTTAATAATTGACCTGCATGCCAGTAGAAAAGGTGTGGTAAGGCTCCACACTTCTTGCCAGAGTCAAATCTTTTCTCTCAGTAATATTCCTGTAAGAAAGAAACTGTATTTCCTTCACATGTTTACTTTTCTGATTCTGAGTTTTTTTACTTTGTCTGTTATTGTCCTAATGGAATATGTTTTGTTAATGTTTAAATTGTGTGCGTTATGTAGTCGTAAATACAGATTTTTCATCTTTCCTGTGAAAGAAGTGGTTTACAGAAAAGAACAGCCCCCCCCCGCCCAAATATCAGTCAAGACTTGTTAAGTGTTACACTGAAGCTTGAGAGGACATATAATAGATGTCTGTCCCCCAAAATATTTTTAACATAAGCTTGCATTCTCCATAACTACATTATCTGAGTGGCTCTGGTTCAAAACTATAGAAGCTAACGTCACACACTAGATATTTCAAGATTTAAGATTTTTTGTCACATACGTTACAAATACATTATATTGAATAGTTATATAAGGACAACATGTAGTGAAATGAAATAGAAACTAACGCCTTTATATGGGTAATGGTTTTTGATGAATCAATACTAATTAGCATTAGTTGACTACTTTTCTGTTCTTTTGACCATAATTGTGTCAGTGTTACACATTCAAGGAAAGTCCCTCTTCCTTTTGACTGTGCTGAGCAGCCAAGAGAGAACAGACCTGTCCAACAACTCTCAGAGAGAAGTTCATCTTGACTGAGGAGATCAGTAGAGCAAAGGGTGCTGCCATTAAAGCCACATGTCCATGAGGACTTTACCCTAATCCCATAACAGTGTTAGAGTTAAGAGCATATATAGGACAAGAGAGGGGCCTTCAAAGCAACTTGAGAGCAAAACTCTGAAAAAAAATACAGTGCCAGACGGCCTTCCGGCGTGTGTATTGACAGATGTTAATTTCTCCCTCAGGACCAGAATGCCCCAAACGACTCCGTTTGCAGCCAAGTTCACTCCCAACCCGTATGGCAGCAGCCACACTCACTACAAACCAGTGGAGGAAAGCTATGGTGGTCTGATCTATCATGACAACAACCTCGTGTCTGGGTCACTCGAGGCTCTTATACAGCACCTTGTACCTACAGTGGACTATTATCCTGACGTAAGCAAAAGGACTTCCATACAATTACTATTAATAAACTTTCACAGCGTCAGGGAAGGTGTTTAACCCCCTGTTTTTCCCCTACTTATTTCAGAGGTCATACATTTTCACCTTCCTGCTTAGCTCGCGCCTTTTCCTGCATCCGTTTGAGCTCATGTCCAGAGTCTGTTACTTGTGCGTGGAGCACCACCGAGTAGGCGACCCACAGATTGACAAGGTATTTGCTATAAATAGAGCAGATTTATAAATATTACACTATAAAATCAGTGTGTTGTACCATAAAGTAATGTGGTATACAAAAATAGGCAAATGTGTTACATCAAATGGCCCATATGTGTGTGTTTTTTTTTTGTTTTTTTTGTGATGTCACAAATGCATTGGTTGCATAGGCCTAATCAGCCTATAAGAGCTTACTCCTGCTCATTCATGTGGAAGCAATGGGCGTTTTCGCCTGGTGTGCTTTTTGAATGAGGCACAATATATAGAGTGACCAATCAGAATGGAATGATGTGCATATTTTAGTCTTAAAGGCACAGCAGCAAAAATGAGTTGTTTAATTTCTAGGGTAAAAGAGTTTTTATGTTTTTGGACATAAACACAGATGCTAAGAGGAGTATAAGAAAATTGTATGATTATGGGTATTTTAAGAACTAGTTAGTGGGTCATTATCTCAAATATAAATTTTAATAGTAGTTCCTAGGTAACTGATTTCTGAATAATAGAAATATCTCAAGCATGCCTAAAAAGTTCAGATTTCTAAAAATCCACTTCTTATCTGGCAGAAACGGATCCGGGACATCGCCCCGAAGATCGTGCAGCTGCTGACGGAATGGACAGAGACGTTTCCGTACGACTTCAGGGACGAGCGTATGATGCGCAGCCTGAAAGAGATGACCCACCGCTTGGCCTTCGGGGATGAGGTCAGCACCAAACCTTCTGTTCAACCTCTGTAACCAGTGGGGATGATGTCATCCATCTGATACCATCTCTGATTTTCACCAGAGAGGATGACATCATCGTCTTTTCATTCTGTTTTCTGTTTAAATAGATTCAAGGTCTCTCTGTAGCTCGTCGCTAGGTGATGTACAGTCCCAGCCAGTCAGGTGTTATAGCGTCAGGCTTCTGCGTTTGTCTCTGGACGCATTCGGGTACGCAGTGCTCTTGCGTGGACTGTAATGTGGGCAGATTACGCCTGCATGCTTTTTATGATTCAGAGGTCTAGAGTGCAGCCTTCAATTCTTTAGACTGCTGGTGCTCACATGTGAGAACGAAGAGATAACGGATACAGAGTGCTCTAAATCTGGACAACATGTGGACAAATAAAATTCAAAAATGGTTACCATCAATTTTGCAGAAAAAAAGGAAGCCATTATCTTTTTCAAAGGGAAACTACAGCGAGCCATCTGCCAGTATATTACAGTAATATATAACAGTGTTATACCAGTGTTCTGTATGCCTGAGGGAGGCAGTTTTATGTCTGACAGTTATTATTTTCTCTGCTTTATCCTGATTCAACCAATGAAGGACTTTATAATAAGAATCTGCTTTAAATGAAATTATTAGGACAGAGAAAAAACATGGCCCAGTAATATATAGCGGTATAATATCTTCCTCACATTTGATAAATATGTCATGTAAGCTTATATAAGATGTGTGGAGGAGTCTTATGTCCTACAGTTTTATTATTTTCCTTGTTTGTCCTAATTCAACAAATGAAGGACTTTATAAGTGTTTTAAATTAGATGCATTAGAACGGAGAAAAACAACTGACCTATATGATGTGACCTTACAGGACTTGATGTGAACTTTATTGTAGTTATGGAATGGTTATCACAGAATTGACCATTTAAGTACTAATATCATGGAAACAAAATGAAAATAAGCCCTCTAACCAATCACTAGGCCAGACACAGTTATTACATAATCGCCTGTTTCAATTGTTTGAGATGACAGATCATCTTCCGCAGTTGTTAGATCTCACAGTCATGTTGTGTCACGAGAATTGGGTGTTTCATCGGTTGGGTTGAGACAAACACAAAAAGGCACATTCACTGAGACATGTCATTTAACAAGCTGTAACATGTCCAGAGTGTAATGGTTTATTTGTTAGCTAAGTAGCTAATACTAGTGTGTCATGTATGACTGCTCATTATGTGTTTACTCTATTTTTCTTTCAAATGAGACACATAGATTTGTTTGATTTAGCCGCACATGGTTGGCTGCACAGTGTTACATTCTGTATATTAGGGCTGTACTGTAATAGTTGCCTAAATTGAATAGAAAAAGAGAATTAAATTGTTAATCAAGTATTTCTAGGGCAGCAATAGTCAGCTTAAATGTAATGCTTGTGACAGACAAGCGTTTTAGTGGGTGCTTCATTAAGTTATTTTTGTGTTGGTTGAAAATTATTAAACCACATTAATGATTCACCAGTGTGTTTTCAACATAAGGCGATCACTGTATATATTTGATGTTTCTTCATCAAGGGTAAATCAATATAAAGCAATGGTAGTATTGCGTAGTTTGCCCCCTATTGATTGCTGCAGTAAAAGCCTCTGTTCTACTGGAAAAGCTTAAAACTAGATGTTGCAACATTGTTCTAAGGATTTGATAGCATAGAGCCATGAGAGCATGAGTGAGTTCAGGTACTGATGTTAGATGTTTAGTTTTAGATCACAAACGACACTCCAGCTCATCCCAAATCTATTGGATGGAGTTCCATCACGCCAGAGAACACTCCACAACTCACAATGTTGAGGGTCTTTATTGCCCTCTTGCCAGACCTTGGCACAAAGAACGCTATTCTGTTGGCAGTGTTTTTCTGTGGAAATTCTACAAGCTGTGTGTTTTGTCTGGATTTTGGAGCTGTGCTTCACTGTGAGGTTTTGTAGATAGACCTCAATTTTCTATCAGTCAACACAGTAAGCATGCTCATTGCTCAAGTGGTTTAAGTTGTCCTTTGGTCTAAGGCCTGAACAAGCATGGGCGTGTTGGTAAAAATGAAGAGTCAATTTGCTAGCAGTGCAGGCTGACTTTGAACTTCTGTCTTCTGATGTTAATGCAGCTGTCCCGGAGAGCCATGCAGAGGCTCATCCAGCGCCTCTTACGCAAGCTGACTATCCTAGGACAGTATGAGGAGTCTCTGGTGACCTCCAGCACAGCAGCAGCAGCTTCGGTGGAAAAACCGGGTGGTCTGAAGGCCAAGCAGCATGTGGTGCGCAGGGAGGAGTGTGTGCTTAACATATGTGATGACCCCTTCATTCTCGCCCAGCAGCTCACACACATTGAGATGGTGAGTAGGGAAGGCCTTGATTTCAGCTTTTGGAGCAGACACTGTTTATCCAGTACCATTTTGACTGTTCGACAATGACTTTCAACTGGAATTTGCCATTTTGTTCCTTAGGCCAATATCAGCAACAAATGCACAAGCTTAGAATCATTGCTGCTTCTATAAAGTAGGTGGCAATAAATGCCTTTTACTTGCTGGATGGAGAGTCTTATCTGTTCACCAGTAACAGCACAAACAAGCACAAACTGGCTTGCTGTGTTTGCATATTCCAGCAGAAAGCAGAAAAGCATTTTGTTTACTTTAAAAAGTAAAAATGTGATTTACGCTTAATAGTAACCATTGATATCAGATTATATGGAAAATGATTTTTGCTCAGCCATAGTTAATGTCAGTTTTGTTGACCTAGTGTTTTGCTGGTGACAATGTCTCATCGCATTGTGAGAGGTGTGTATGTATGTGCATCTCATCAAGGTGATGAGGCAAGACGACCTTTCAAACAGGCCTTGCTAACAGTAGTTCAGTTTATATAATTGTGTGGGACAGTCATATCACAGTGTTTCTGGTTTAATGAAGCCTTCAGCTTTTGCCAGATTGGTGTGTTTTGTTCCACTGCAGGAGAGACTCAGTTACATTGGCCCCGAGGAGTTTGTCCAGGCATTCGCCCAGAAAAGACCCTCCGACAACCACAAGGTGAGCTTTTCATACAGCCACTCTGACCACAGATTATGTAAGAGACCACTAAATGGATTGTGAGTGACTCACTGAACTAGTGAATAAATGATTTCTACATGACATAAGACCACATGACCCAGGAGCTAAAAGTGGATAAACAGTTGATTGGCTCTAATCATCCATTGTTATTTCTGGAACGAGTGTAAGGGCTGTTTGCTCACCTTGGAAACATCTTGTCCTCAGAGTTTCTTCAGCAAAAGAAGAGCAAGCAATCTCGAGGCATACGTCGAGTGGTTTAATCGTCTAAGCTACCTGGTGGCCACAGAAATCTGCTTGGTAAGAACATTTCTGGTCTTTTATGGGGGTAAAATACCATAACAATAATTCATGTTGCAAAGTGGCATTTAGAGCTAAAATGCTGAAGTATTGCGCACATATATTACACGCTTATGTTGCAGAGATGCTCTGGATTTATTTAATATCAGTCAGAGCGATTTATAATGCGACAAGATTTGCCAAAATGTGTTCACATTTACCCCATTTTGGCCTCAGAACTCCCCTCCTCCTCCTCTTATCTCTTTTGTTACTAACACTATGCTGCCCTCTGGTGTGTGTGTGTATGTTGTAGCCAGTAAAGAAGAAGCACAGAGCTCGGGTCTTGGAGTTTTTCATCGATGTGGCACGGGAATGCTTCAACATTGGCAACTTTAACTCTCTAATGGCAATTATAAGTAAGTTCACGCTTTATTCCCGTGTTGTTAAACACTAGTCAGCATTTTATGTCACTCACAAAAGCATTAAACCACAAGAAGCCATACATTAGAGTGAATTTACCACAGTTAAAAGGTGATGCAAAGCACAGGACAGAACACACAGCATTGCTTTTGTGCAATATTCAGTCAAATATGATGTGATAAAGTTTATGATAAAGTGCTTAATACATAATCACACAATACCACCTTGCAATAAGAGTAAAATGTTGGGTTAAATGAATGGGTTAAAGCAAGTTTATAAAAGGTAATTACCAAGGTAATGAACACTTTAAAGTTCTGTTAAAGCATAAAAATCATTAGTAAGCAATACAAAGGGCAACAGGGGGCTGTTATGTCTGATACATATGAATATCTGAATAAGATGACAAAGCAAGTATTGACGCCATAGATCACATCACTGTTTGGCAAGCAATGGTTCGTATTTGCCCTTTTTATTTATAGTTGCCAACAAAAGATTTTAAGGTACTATGCCATTTTTTCAATGCCTTTTTAAGGTGTTGCTAGCCTTTAAAACATATTAATAAGTATTAATAAGCACAGTTGTATTGCATAGTCAGAATCAGAAAACTTTACTGATCCCGGAGGAAATCGCTTAGGTTACGACTTCACAGTCACACAGAGACAAAAACAATATCAAATATAATGTCTAAGTAAATCCAGTAAGAAATCTGTAGAGATTTTGTAATAGTGGTTCCATTACAGTGAACAGTTTGTTCCACCAAACGTTGTTGCCAAGCAACAGGTTGCTGGGTTAATTCAGCTGACATGCAGATAGAGGTTCGTGTTTGAATCGGCCAATCAGATTTCAGAAGTGGAATCGGACATTTATTAAACGTGCAGTTTGTTCAACTTTATTCACTGTTCTCCCCACAGCTGGAATGAACATGAACCCTGTGTCCAGACTTAAAAAGACCTGGGGCAAGGTCAACACGGACAAGTTTGAAATCCTAGAGGTAAGAGACAGTGTGACAAAGAATGAGAGAAACAGACTTTCAAGTATTGAACTGCATATGTGTAGTATATGTTAATAAACAATTTTCTTTATCTTGACAGCATCAGATGGATCCATCCAACAACTTCTACAACTACCGCACTGCCCTGCGAGGAGCTACTCAGAGATCTGCTACGGCTCACACTACCAGAGAGAAGGTAGTTTAACCCTGTCGCTCTCTCCAGCGTACACCCTCTCTACTGTTCCTGTTACATTATATTCCATTTTAATTGAAACTAGCTCTGTGAAAATGAAAGAAAAAGCCACGTTTAAGTGAAATAGAAAGGGAAAGAGAACAATCGTATCTGTTATGGAGTAATTCTGAGATAATTACGCACAGTGTTTACTTAATTAAGTAACTTTGTACACTAGTAAATTAATGGTAAATAATTAAGTCAAAATAGTGGTAATGCCTGTCTTGTATTCCTCCCCCAGATTGTAATTCCGTTCTTCAGTTTGTTCATTAAAGACATTTACTTCCTAAACGAGGGCTGCGCCAGCCGACTTCCCAACGGACACATAAATTTTGAGGTGAGATGGATTGAAGGAGCTGTTTATATTCTGGATATGGCCTCGAAAGTGGTGAAATGTACAAAAAATGTGACATGTCATTTTGATTTTGTTTAGTTTTAGTAGTTTTTATAATTACTGAACTGTTTCTTGTTTGGGTGACAGAAATTCTGGGAGCTGGCCAAGCAAGTGAGTGAGTTTCTGTCGTGGAGGCAGGTGATCTGTCCGTTTGAGAGGGACAGGAAAACCCTGCAGTATCTCATCAGTGTCTCCATCTTCACAGAGGACGGTGAGCTGTGAGGTTTTACTTCAGTACCACGTATTGTAATTCGTTTTTTTTTTTTAATAGAAAAACAAGAAGTTATTTGGAAATGCAGTAAAATAACAGGTTTGTAAATGTGTCCTTCAATAAGTACAGTTAAACGTCTGTTAAAAAATACCTGTCTATAATCAGCTCATGTAAAAATTGAGTAAATTAAGCACTTTCCTTGCTACCCGTTCCAGTGTTTTCTTTTTGATGGTCATGATTTTTTTTTTTAAATTATTTTATTTATTTAATTTTTTTTAGAGCTACAACTGGCCTCCTACGAGAGTGAAGGTCCAGAAAACAACCTGGAGAGAGACACCCGCCGCTCACTTAGGTAACCACCCTCATCAGAGCCATTCTGTGCTGTAAAGCTGAACATCTCAACGCTGGTATACTTTAAACAGTTCTAATATCCCAGTGGAGCTGGATATCAGTCAGGATTTTCCATACCAGTAATAACTTGACCAATTCCTGTATGATGCTTTTTTTCAGTATTTTTCATTAAACTGCAAACTGGTGTGTGTGTGTGTGCGTGTGTGTGTGTGTGTCTTAATCTTTAGCTGGAGGCCCACAAGAAGTGGGTTATTTACTAACTAATTAAAGTACTGAATTTAATGTAAACAAATGTCATTTAGACAGCCAATCAGAAGAAGTTTTGGTTTTGAAACGAGCATTAGTATTGGCTCACTGATGCTGATAAAAACAGACTAGTATGTAGAATTGGAACGGTACCATAAAAGTACTGCATTTTTAAACCCAGCCGTACTCAATACTGATTAGCTGTACACTGATCAGGAGTGGTTCAGATTTACACAATCCAAATTTTTAGACTATTTTGCCCATTTGTTGACGTTGTATTTTGTGTGTATCGCAGGTCATCACTCAGCAGGATGTGATGCTGATTTTGGACCTATGGCTCGTCGACTCTGAATGAAGGCCCCACATCGTAAACTGAAAGACTGCACACTACTGCAGGAGCTGCAAACTGTTAAAAGAGTTTATTTGTATGAAGATTCTGTATAATATTCTCCTCCTGGGTGTGAGACTGGATTCTCAGCACCTTCATCACTTTAAAGGATACCTACTCCTCTTGTACCTCATGTAAAAATCTGAATAAGCTTCATCTTATAAGCATACTGTGTCTTTCCCTGGCTGAAGGAAGAGCATGTCGCTGGCTGACCTCTTCCGCTGTGCTGTGTAAGCTTACTTGTGTTTATTTTGTACTTGCAAAAAGTAATTCTAGTTTTGTGTACGTGTGTGTGACGGTATCATGTATCTGTTTTTGTACGTTTTTTTTTTTTTTTTTGTGACCTGATATGAGTTTATAGTCAGAACATTGCCTTATAAAGAATCACTAACATAACTGATCCTAAGGCTTTTGTCTTCAGTAACATCTCCGTTTAATGGTATTATATTTGCAATGCTTTTAAATCTAAAAAGCAGAACAGTTCATTACTTGGTCCTAGTTTTGCTTTATAACTGGTCCTTGGGCACCGCCTAGTGTCAAACTGGGTGAACAGGCACATTCATAAGGAAACATGATGTCTCGCAGTCAATGTACAGGGATTTACATGCTTTCTCAGAGGAGTTAAATATATTTTCAGTTCAGTTCTGTTTCGTTTGTAAACCACATTTTACAACTGCTGTCACAAAGCAGTTTCACAAAATCCGTGTCTGAGCCCCTAGTGAGCAAGACGAAGGCATTAGAAGCGAGGAAAAACTCCCTAAAACTGGAGGAAGAAATTTCAAGGGAAACCAACACCTCAAAAAGGGAACTCATCCTTTTCTGTTTAGTCCCAGAGACTGAGAGAATATATGTCTCTATGAAAATGACTGAGGCCTTAGTATTTCACAGCTTACATTTTCCCGTTCTAATGTTAAAATTTCATCCGTTACCCACATCAAATAAGAGAATGAGTGAGGTTAATAGATTACTAAGTTAACATTACCAATTTAAGAAAACAGCACAAAGTAATTTTCAACACAAATAACGTTTTAATGCTAATGTTCATGCTGACTTTAGGAATCCGCAATTTCATAAAAATAAACTGAACAGCAGTGCCTGCCTTTAATGGAAATAAAATCATAACAGTACTCAGAAAACACCATTATTTGATTTGGATTCCTCCTTTGAACAAGTACATACCTCACTTTTATAGGTATTTTATAGTACATCACGTCAGTTAATCAGCCTTAAAGGACCCACATGCTACAGTTTTTTTCTTTGTGGATATATTTACCAAACAGCGTTGACATTCATTTTACATAACCATTTTCCATCCTACATGCCTACTTTTCTTCTGTTAACTTTCTGTAAATGTTCTGGTTAAGTGACATCACAAAACATTTTGAAATACAACAAATTTTACTCTACAGGCCTGAGGTTTGGGCCCTCCCTCGGACAAAAACCAAAACGAAAAAAACAATATGCTGATTTTTTCACAATATTATTGCAAGAAAACATTAGAAATGCTTAAATGTAACTAAATTGTTTCCAGTGTTTTGTAGTCTGTAGTAAAACACCTAGCCACAAAGGCTCAAACTAATGGTTTTGAAGACGACACATCAGGTCTGTCTTTTTGACCTTCACTTTGGTTTGGTAATGAAAAAAGAAAATATCAGTCAGTTCTTCACCATCACACAATTCCTTCTGGTTTACGTCTCATTGGACAAACTTTTACTCTTCAACTGGATCATGATCCCAAGTGTTCTTCAAAACTGTGGCAACATTATATCCAGTAAAAAAAAAAACAAAAAACAGCAAAACATTTTAAGAATGATATCTTGTTCTCCCAAGTCTCCAAGATCTGTCTCCCATTGAGCTGCAGAGATGAGCTGGACCGACATGTTCATAATGAGCGTCCAGCAAATGAGACAGAACTATCTGCTGCTTGAAAATGTGCCATGAGGGTTCAGACACAAGTTCTTTCCAAAGATTGCTTGAAAGCATGTGTGCTTCTGAGATAAAGGCAAGGGATTTGTTTTACATATTTGTAAAATTTTGAAAAAGCAGCGTATTGTTGGTTATTGTTTTTATCCGAGGGTGGGCCCAAACTCCAACTTTGATCAAATGAATTTGGTAAAACTTTACTGAGGAGCAGTGTTCCTCATGACAACTGACATAAACCCAAATAAATATTTGTAAAGGCTAATTCTAAGGGTTGATTTTTCAAAACGCTTTCTAGGTTAAAATATCCTCAGAACTGACATAACACTGGAATTGTTTACATGTCAGGTATCTTAAATCCTGTCCTTTAGTAAAGTGTAAAGAGTGAGGACCATTTTTTCTACATTATATTAATAAATGACTAATCAGACATGTCCTTGTAAGTATTGCTTATTCATGATGTCCCACATTGCTCTCGGTGTGAGAGCTCATGTGGCGTGAGAGGTGGTGGCGTTCTCTGAAGCCCTCACCACAGATGGGACACCTCAGCCTCTCCTCGTTGCGTGGGCTCAGCGGTTCTGCCGGCCTCTTGTGGTGGGACCTCATGTGCTGCACGAGGTCTGACGTCATGTGGAAGGAGGCGCTGCATTTGGCGCACCAGTTTTGAGCAGGCAGGCCCAGGGGCGAGACAGCGGCGGGTAAAAGAGACCATTCAGGGCTAATTTGGGCCTGGAGCGGTTTTGGGCCCCTGGACCACAGCCCTGATTTGTAGACAAGAGCTTGCTGTTTGAGGAGACCTCTACTGAGAGCTGAAGCCTGGCTTTCAGTTGCCTTGACAGCAGCTTGAGTGAGAATGCCGGGGAACGCAGGAACAATCCCAGAGATGAGTCTGAATGTCATGGCGAGATTATTTGTTTGGGAGCGTGGAGGCTGCATGAAGGCACTTTTCTCCCCCTGGTCTAATGCAGTGGTTGATAACTGTGATCCTCTGGTATGCGACACTGAAAGAGGTCGAACCTGATTATTATTGGCCTTGGAGTCCAGAGCTTCTAGGCTGGCATTGCGGTTGTCATGGCTGCGTGTTGCCCAGTGCAAAGAACGTCCACCTTCATTAGTCATGCAGATCTCGCTGCCACCAGGCGACGACTTTCTTTTCACCAAAGTGGCACACAGACTTTTAAACGGAGGCTGATCGTCCTCATCACTTTCATCTGACTCTACAGAGTCTACAGAGCCTCTCCTTTTAGAAATGCTGCCTTTGCCACTGTCCCTTGTGCAGTTCTCCAGGTTCCTGGCCAAATTGTGGAAGTCCACAGGCTTCTTCTGTATTTCTGATAAGCCACACTTGCTGTGGTTGAATCTCCCTGATCTTTCAGTGCAGAAGAATCTCTGGTGCGCCACGACTGGGAACTCAAACAGAAAGCTCTGTTTGCAGTAGGAGCACCTGTAAACTAAAAGAATCAGATTCAAAATCAGAAAACTCCACTGATCCTGGAAGAAATTGCTTATGTTATGACTGTACAGACACACAGGGACACAAAGACAAGAACAACATAAAATAAATAGTCTAAATAAATAAATAAATAAATAAAACTCAATATGAAATACACTCTGCTATACACACCACTGCTGGGTTTAAATACTATACAGTTAAATGAGTTACTAGTAACACAAATGGTGGTTAGAAGTCTGTTATTGCATGTAATAAGATCAGTAGTAGATCAGTAACATTGACCTAAATAGTGATATTCACATAGTAAGAGTCTTGCACATATTAATAATAAGACATTGCATATAATGAAATAAAAATATTGCAGATAATTGTGATGTAGCTCCCAATAAGAAAACAGCATGAAATTGCACATGGAGGACTATTGCACATTATAGTAAGATAATAATGCACAGAAAGGTAATGATTTAAGCCTAATAAGAAATTGCAACAGCAGGTTATTGCACAGAGAGAGGAGTTATAGAGTGATGGGTAGGTGTGTGACGGGGAGAAGGTATATAATCCGATGTGTGTGTGTGTGTGTGTGTGATAAGGGGGGAGTTATAGAGTGATGGGTGTGTGTGTGACAGTGGGAGGAGTTGTAGAGTCTGATGGGTGGGTGTGTGACAGTGGGAGGAGTTGTAGAGTCTGATGGGTGTGGGTGTGTGACAGTGGGAGGAGTTATACAGTTAGATAGGAGGGTGTCCGATGGGGAGGCATTATAGTGTCTGATCGGTGACTGACAAGGCGAGGAGCTGTAGAATCTAATGGGTGGGGCGTTCAGGATTCCATGTGGCATTTGGTGGAGCACTTTATGCTGGTGAGTCTGTGGCTAAAAGTGCTTCTCTGTTCAACCACAGCACTGTGGCTCATAACCGGCAAAACCATTAGCAGCACTTTCTAACTACTTGCTTTCAACGTATGGGAGCATCTTCCTGAGAGGCATAATTGAATGTAAAGCAGCTTTCAGTCTTGCTCTCCAGCTTTGAGTACAGGAGGCGGACTCGGGCCAGGTGGTCAGATATTGAAAAACAGGATTTGATTTCGATCCAGGTGGTCTTTAGACATGATGTGAATTTTAAACTGTAGCAGTAATGGCCCCTCCAGGCACGCACAGCCTTCATCCATTTGGAGAGGGAGAGAGAGAGAGTAAGATGGAAAGAGAGAGAGAGAGAGAAAGAGTCATTGCTGCTAAATATGAGGAAAATGTGTTTAATGAATGCCAGCGACTGTGAGAGAGATGTAGGAGTCTGGGTGCTGAAATGTGTGGGAGCTGGATGGAATGAAGTCAGTCGTATGCCAATTCTGTATACGCTTTGATTGCAAGAGACATACACGCTCCCACGCTGCCTTTCTTTCTATTAATACATTGGTGTCGTTGCCTTTTACAAGTTCAACATGTAGACTGCCATACAGGAGCTAAGGAGATATTGTTTGCATTTAAAGATGTAAGATTGCAGGAAACATGTATTTGTCAGGTTCGGCATAGTGGGGACCTCATCCAACATCCTTATATGTATATATATTCAGATCAAAGGAAAATGCTGTGCATGAACAGTGAGAATTTATTTATCATTCTTCAGACCTGCAGATGACCCTGGAGCCAGTGGTATTAGCATTCAACCTACATATGTGCTCCTGTGCTTCGGTACAATGACTAATACGCTCTCTGTTTGAAGTTAAACCTGATCCATTAAAAGAGATCCTACATGACAATATGGAACGGTTGCAACTGGCTAAGTTTATGGCAGGTGAATTATAGATAATTGCACATGAGTGCATGGATTAATATCTAGCATAGGATTACATTACAGACTGCACCGGTGACACTGCAGTTTTGAGGGATATTGCATTGCATATTTTGGCAGCTAATGCTATGAGTAGCGATTGTAATTTCACTGTGCTTTTGCTATGCTAACTGGAAGTGGATGCTGCACAGACATCAAACCGGTAAAATTTATGCTACACCCGCTATTGGGACTTTCATCAGCCTGTTACAAGCAACCACATGACAGATGACTCACTCTTTTATCTTTTTTTCTTATGGGTCAATTATAGGACATCGTTGTATGCGAGCGCCTACATATTCAGTTGAGAGTTACAATATTTAGAAGTGCATTAATGGCACTGCAGGCTTAAGGAGGTATAATAACTTCTCTCCAGATTTCTAGGAACTCATCAGTTTATTTTGATTCAATGTAATTATGCTAGTTTTGTATAATTATTCTTATATCATTATTGGCTTTTAGTTGGAAATAATAGATTTTAAGGCATTCTTGAACCATTGGTTTGGCCTTCAGGAGCGGGACTGAAGCCCAAATGCATCAGACTGACCACCAACATCATTAACAGATAAATCACTCAAGCATGTTTTGATGTACAATAGCTGGGTCAGGTTTAGTGAGAGAAAATGACACTTTTGTTTGTACAAGCTTTCCATGTTCCGGATGTCAGGAAATAACAGCAAAGTTAAGTGTATTTGCTGTGTGTGCAGTGCGTCTGTCTTGCTTACCTTGCTGGGCATCTCTTGGTGCGTCTGGGTCCTGCTTGCGTGCCAGCCACTTCCAGCTAAACACTAGTGGGATACATTTTCAAAAACTTTAGTTCTAACTGTTAATTGTATCGTGATATCTCTGCAATACTGATATCACAGAAAGCTGCGGTATACAAATGAGCCTGTAACCAATCACATTGTTTCTTACAGGGCGACAAATCCCTGGGTGAATGTTATTGGGTGTTCTGATAAACTAAAGTCTTCATGAGGTCTTCTGTGTATATATATATATACA
>JBBIGA010000132.1:21907974-21927105 GCA_037576975.1 Alestes dentex | reverse complement strand
ACACACACACACACACACACACACACACACACACACACACACACACACACACACACAGACACACACACACACACACGCTCAGCCACTGCGCCAAAATCAGTGGCCATCTGTCATACACATTTTGCTCACCACATTTACCATGTTTACTGAAACTGCAATAACACAATTCATAATCCCAGGCATAACACACTGCCTCACTCTCTCTCAGACCCCAGACCTCTCCTCCTCATAATGGCAAACAGTTTAATTTAATTTACTGGTAGTGATGCACGTACTAAACAGGAACACCTAAGATTTACTCTAGGTTGTGATACTTGCATATTATACTGTCTCTGTTGCAGGGAAACCTGATATTTAAAAGCTGTATCTTTAGTAATTAAGAGGTGTCAGTGTGAAGAACATATTTTAAAGGTTTAAATAACCACTGGTCATCGGTATGGTTTCTGTATTGCTGGTCGAACTGGAGAGTCCAACCCCTTTTCTTTTTAGTTTTAGGAGCGGCTAAAAATAAATTGATTAATATATATAATAAACGCTGCATCTTTTTTTGACCTATCAGGACAAGACCTGATGTGGATAATTTGGACACTTGCCTTTGTCTCCCGTTTCCTCTCACTGTTCTAATTATACTTTCAAATCATTTAAAAAAAATGTCAAATAATTAATCTGAAAAAAAGACATTCACAAAAAATGAATTTGATTCAGGCATAATCAAAATAAGAATTATTTAATGGATGTCACGTTTCCCTTTTGTTGAAAAAAGACATACGTTTTAGTTTAATAACCCAATAAAAAAAATGACACCACATAAGATGCTCCACCAATGCCTTTTATTTAGCAGCCTAATTTCTATTTTGGCTGCATATATACTCATGTTAACCCCTAACATAAGTACCTTAGAGTTAAACATACAGAGACAAATGGTTCATCCTGAAATACTAACGCATCACAAAAGAAGTGCGTGTTTTCAAATGGCGTTTAAAAAAAAAGTAAAAAAATGACAAAGGTTCTTTTTTTTCACTGCAGTGATATTGCATTGAATAATTTCACTTCTTTTAGGCTTAATTATATACAATGTCATTTATACCGTCCTGTGCGTCTGTTCTGGGCGCACGCATGCTGCTGAATTGCCTTCCTTCTGTCAGGGTCAAGGCTGGTTAAAGTTGAAGGTCACGAACAGCAGTGTATGGCGCACGCATATGTGCCTTTGTAAATGAGCGAGGTGCCGCGTGTGTCTGACCTGCGTGACCTCTGTTCCTCCCCCCAGGCCGGCTGGTGGAGGTAGACACAACAGCCTGTGGCCCCCCCGCCCTAAACACACACGCCATGTGTACGTCAACCGCTAGGCGTATGCTTATCTGCATACCTATTCAAGAGGGCCCCAGTCCTGCAGCCCTTTCACAATAACCCCAACATTCAGCACCAACCCCAGTGACCCACATATTCTGAGCGGGACACGCAGAACGAGTGAGAGAGCGAGAGAGAGAGAGACACCGAGACAGACACGGACACAGAGAAAGAGGGAAATGGACGTGGAAATGGATGAACATGGCTGCTTTGGAGGAGAAGTGTTGGAGGGGGGCGGGGCCATGTTTTCTTCCACCTGCCCCTTCCCCTCCTCCACAAACCTTACAATGACTGCTGCTCACCGGATTTATTGTGTGTGTGTGTGTGTGTGTGTTTGTATGAGGCACGTGCCAAGTGTCTGCTGCTGAATCTTATTCCCTCCCCCAGCCCCCGAGGCCACTTTGGGATTACAAACACACACACACACACACACACACACACACACACACACACACACCCTTAATCAGACACACGCTTCTTCTTCTTCTTTTTCACACACTCTGGTGTGAAGCCCGCATTATACTCCAAGGGGAATTGGGGACCTTCTCTTTTTCTGTGCCGCCGTGATGCGTCCCCTCACAGGGACGGTCACATTCTAACTCAGACCGACGCAAGAGCGAGCAAGCAGAATTCAGCAGGACGGGACAGCCAGCTAAAAGCACTCAAGCACTAACACATTCATGAAGTGCAGTGGAGGTTAGGAGAGAGGAGAGAGCCCTCAAGAGGACATGCTTATACCCTTCTCTCTCTCTCATCCTGATTTGTGACTCGCTAAAAAAATAAACTTTCAACATCCCTGTCGCTCCCTCAGTGCCTTTTGATTTATTTTATTTTATTATTTTTTTTTTTTTAACATCAGAAACGGTTAAAAAGGTCCTAGACAGTTTCTTCAGGTCATCACAAATGCAAAAGATACATCAGTGTCGGGTCACAGTATTCACGTCATCAGTACCAGTACACCAGTACTGATGCTACACAACATAATTGATTTTTAGTATCAGGACTGACTGGTAATAATCACAGTATACAGTCAGCTCCAGAATAGTTTCTGCACTATGTAAAGACCAGGAAAGACCAGGGGAAAAAAAGTCCATAAAAATGTTGTGGTAGTTGATTGAAATTTGGTCTAGGAAAACTAAAAGGTCTTTTTTAGAAATTGTTCTAGATACATATCATGGAATCCAGCAATCAGTGAGAGTTTTTAACCAGCTAAAACTGGATAATGGCTGGACAGTGATGCAAAAATATATCTAAACGATCTTAAAACACAAAACTAGTTGCATGACCACAGAATCCAGCTTTGGACATGCCGACCTCTGTCTCCTGATCCAAAACCCACTCAAAACTTACAGGTAGATCTGAAGAAGAGAGACCAAAGGAAAGGACCTAGTACTCTGGGCGGCATGGAGGTATTCTGTTCTGTGGAGTGGTCTCAGATTGCTCACTCTGTGTTCTCCACTCATCTCGTAAGGCATCATGAGCTCATACAGGAAAAAATATAGGCTTGCCTATATATTGTGTGTGTGTGTGTGTGTAGGGTTGTGTAAGACCATTGTATGAAAAGGTTTTTCCAAAAGGAAATCTTGACTGTAAACCACGTTCTGCAGCTGGATTTTTCAAGCATCAGGAAATTTCAATTTATGTAAAAAAAAAGACAAAAATGGAAATATAAGATTTTTTGCGACAGTGGCTATACATGTATATGCAGATGCATGGTGTACCATTCGAACAACCTTTGTCAAGAAATACACCATGACCTCCACCATGTAATGGACATAGATCCATACGATAATTGTACCCTCAGTCACTCACTCACTCACGCATACACACACACACACACACACACACACACACACACATTTGCACAGCTCTGTCAATACCCTCTATTGCACAGCATCATGATCAGGAGGCAGTATGGCTGGTAGCCATGGAAACAGTGTGATATAGTGTTTCTCCATAAAATGCTCATTTTTGCCTTGCGCGCTTTACAGGTTTATGTTTTCTTTAAATAAGGACAAACAGAACTAGCATTAGTGTCCTTTTTGTTGACATTAGAATATGACCTCCGTGTGGTTTACAAGGGATCAGATCAGATGTCAGAACTGGTCCTGTATTCGCGAAGCTGGGCAGATTTGAGGATTTGAGTCTTTTAACCGCGTCGGTTCACAGTCAAGCGCCTGATGAGGATACAACTTCATCTGAATAATCTCGGTAATCTCTGTGATTAGCATGGTGCTTTGACTTACATGTCTGTGTGTACATTATGGTTTTAGGAGGCGATTCTTAAGTCCTAAAACCACATTTCACACACACGTCCGAGCAGACACATGCACGTGAACAACTGACGCATTCACACAAAAGCTGTGTTTTCTCTACCTGTGATTAGTGTGAATGAGCGAAAATGGGTCTCTTCAAATGTGTTTGCTGAACTCGCTCTTCCTCCCTCGCTCTCCCTCTCTTTGCCTCCCTCTTAGTAACCGAACATCAGCATATCCACACACACGAAAAATGCAAAGGGCTGCACGTTCAGAATTAGCAAGGATGACAATCAGATCTTTGCTCCAAACAACAACCAGCAGTCGACCAACTTATTATGTTTATTTTGGCATTCTTATTTTTGATGAAGCACCTTTTGCTTCAGGTTATGAAAAAGGCGACTCGTTTTTCATTTAAGACTTTAAGAAATTCCAGCTTGGCCCTTTAAAGAGCAAATAATGTTATGGATGTGTTTAGTAGAAATCCAAGGAAATGTGCAAGTGTGTTGCATGATTCCCTTTAGCTGATCAAATTTAAGTTTTAGTTTTAAATAAGAATAAACTGATAACAGACTGTCAAAAAGCGTCCCAAAAAATCAGCCATTGGCCAGTTAGGCTGGAAAGAAATGAGAATCAACTCTTAATGTGAGTGCCTCCCTTTTGTCATGTTTTAAAAGGCCTATGTCAAAGAAAACCATTTTTAGGAGTTTCATGTAGTACATAAACACCAAAAAAAATTTCCTAACATCCTCCATGTATGACAACGAAGCTGAAAAAAAAAAATGACCGAATCATTTCTTCTTGTGATGTCACAAAATCCAACACCTTCACATATATTCTCACTCTCGCTTTACAGTAGTTTAACCCCACACAACCATGCTAGAGGTTATATGAAGTCATTCTGACTGGACAGCTTTTTGAATGAGGCATGATACAGGACAGCCAATCATAACAGAGGTTATTTACATATATCAGTCTTAAAGGCACAGTAACAGAAACAGCTAAGGGACAAAGAGAGGCTGAAAAATGATCAGTGATGACTGTTTGGTCAATAAAACATAATGAGCATCATTAGTGGACATCAGGGAGGAAACAAGAAAAAATGTCCTTTAAGAATCTATCGGATTTTAACAGAATATTTTGCATGAGCTTCTTTTAGAGGTCCAGTAGCTTCCAAAATGTGTGGTTGCAGAGCAGTAAATCATGGGGATATTAAGTAAAATTGTGTTTTGTAAACCGGTGTGAATTCATTCATTCAGCCTGAATCCACATAATTACTAATATGTTGTTTTTTTCCGTAGGTGGTGTGTGTGTGTGTGTGTGTGTGTGTGTGTGTGTGTTTCATCTCTGCCCCTGAATCAGCAGTTAGTAGACAATCAGGCAGGAATGGTTTTAATTACTCTGTTAATTGATAGGAAACAGAAAGGATCTAATTAGGTGTAATAATACAAGTCGCTCGCTGCCATTGCCGAGCTGATGATTTAACACGCTAGCACCAGCGCTCAAAGTGGATTGTTCTCAGGGAGATTTACATATGAAAAGCACACACACACTCTGTATGTGTGAGTGTGTGTGTGTGTCTGTATGTGTGTGTGTGTCTGTGTGTGTTAGTGACAGAGTGAATGGGAAATGAACACAGAAATGCAGAGATCAAGTGAGAAGACGACTGAACAATTGGGAGGGGGAGGACACCGTTTGCCAGTTAAAGCCAATCCCAGTCCAGCTCCTGGCCTCTTCCTCTTGCCATTTTTGCTTGGGAAAATCCATTTTGGCAGGAGTGGGCAAGGCTCTCCTGTTTCATGTATTATTTCATACTTCTGTGACTAAATGTGACCGACGGCCTTCCCCTGAATCCGAAGATGCTGCACTGCTTTAAAGAAGACGGCTCTGCACCCCAGGCATGGCCTTTCCTAAGATGTAGTGACAAGGGGAAGAGAGGAAGAGCTGAAACAAGCGTAGTCAATAAGTTTTCTGTGTTGTTTTTGCATGCAACGTGTGCTGATTCTGATTTCGTGTAGTTCTAACAGTAGCAGCGCTCATTCTCTTAAACATCATGGCCAGCTGCCCTGTATTGAGCTGTGCAGTTCCAAAAAAGCTTCTTTTTCCCCTGTTTGTCTTTATTTCAATATGGACAATTTAACACAGTGCTTGGGTTCCGCATTTACATACGTTCCACAAATTTGGAGCTGTCAGATAAGGCAGGAGGGATACAAGGCGAACAGAATTTGGAAATTCAGAGAACTAGAGCGAGAGAGAGGCGAAGAGAGATTGTGAGAGCGAGTCAGAGGGATGGAGTAAGAAAGAGAGAGAGAGAGAGAGAGAAAGAGAGAGAGATGAAAGTCTTATCTCCCTGAGCAGAACCTTCTATCATTTATCTGTGTGCTGAGAGATGGAGTGATACGGAGAGATTAGAGCGAAATATTTGGAGTGACAGGAGCGAGAGTGGAGCGAAAGGCGGAGACTAGCCGAAAAGCATGAAACCAGGGAGGGAAAGCTTGGGAGAGGTTAAAAAGGAGCTAGAGTTAACTGGCGATAACGTGGGGTCAAATAATTACAGTAAAAACAGGGGACAATACCTTTCTAAAATCACAAATTCTTTATTTGGCAGTATGTATCAGGTGCAGCAGCTTGTTCTGGTATTTTAGCTGCTTAAGATTGGGGGACTAGGGGCAAAACACCCTCCATACATGCAAAATGAATTCAATGTATTTCTTTCTCCTACGACATTCATACACAGAAGCTGTCCTCCATATTATGTGTGCTGTATCATGTCGAATGTGATGTATCTGAACATTCATTTTAAACTCATTTTAAAATAACCTACATTTAAAGTAAGGAAACTCATTGCCTTCTCCTTCTTCTCTAATTTTGGAGATTTTTTCTTTTTTGTGTTTCTTTTTTTTTTTTGCTATTGATTATATAGCCCTCTGGAAAGTCATTTCATGATTCATGATTTCATGTATGGTTCTTTTCTAAGATGGAGAACCCATTTTATATTATTCTTTCAAGCAGTAGCTTATTACTGGCAGCAGTATTCAAATTGCACTATAAAATGACTTCGGTGTGTTTCTGATTACTGCATTTGTACAGTTTTTATTGTGTACCTCTGTATTTCTAATGTGCACACACAGCTGTCTGAGGACCCCCTGTTATGCCCCTTAAAACAACAATATAAAACAACAAATATGTAGACGGACAAAGCTATCCACCTAACCAATATCTACCTATTAACATAACACTATGTATCAGTCATGGCACGAACTACATGCACTTATAGTTAAAGTTACAGTCAGTAAGACTACATCAAGACTACAGAGGTATCTTTTAATTATAACATTACTTAACTAAAACTGAGCACCGTCATGGCTGGGTATATTGAGTTTCAGGGTATAAATAACATATTTAAACATAAGATACACAATTTTTTTTAGTTAAAATGAGTGAAAACTGACAAAACCACAAGATAGAAAGATTGGTAGTGGTAATATTGGTAATATTGGCAATATTGGGAATGTTCCTCCCCAACATTACAAATATTCAGGTTGCTCAAGTCTGAGTAGTCACTTTCCTAATTTGCTTTGTAGGTAACAGGTTGAAATCCAACATTTTAACTTCTTTGACGAGAAGCTTGACCTGTTATCTCCCAGAATGTACCATTTTTACGGCAGTTGCACCTATGGAATACAGTAAACCACTGCAGTATTTACACTGTAAATTGACTTCAGTTTGTTTAAATGGTACCAAAAAGATTTTGCTATTGGGTTTCTGTTACACAGAACCCTTTTTCTGCCACTGAACAGAACCCTTCTCAGTAAGAGTGTGCACGTGTACAGTGTGATGCCCCAGTTCAGCGGTGCAGGCCCAGCCGTACTCGGGTGTTTTCAGGAGAGCCTGGGCGAGCGCTGCTCTCTGAGATCAGCACAAAGAGCACTTTGCCGAGTCAAACAGTAAAACTGGACTGTTAGCCCTCTCTGAATGCTTACGTCACCCCTTTCTCCGACACCCTGACGTGGGCATAAAATAAACGCTCCTGTTTTTGTTCCCCAGAAATTCTTGTCATTCTGTCCAAAGGTTTCGGCGCTCGCTTGTTCGCCTCTTTTATCTGTCCCGTGGGTAATTTAGCTTGTGAAATCGCACCTTTTCTTCCTCGCTGCTCCTCTTCGATTTCCTGTCCCAGAGGTGGCCAGTCACACCACTGTGTCCTTGGGGGCCGGCCTTGAGGAGAGGGAGCAGGGAGTGGTCCACCCCCCCCCAACCACCCCCACCACCACCACCACCACCACCCCACTTTCATCATCATGGAGATGACCCTTCCCCTCCATTGGAGGTCAGACACAATGTCCAGCACACACTACAACACTAAAACACAATGTGAAGCCGGAGCAGCGCAGCCTCCATTTTTTTTTTACTGAACTGATTCTGTCAGAGGCTGCAGGTCTGTTCAGAAATGGAGCCGGTAAGGTGTGCCGTTAAGACATCCTATTAAATCTGTGAAAAGCCTTTCCAAATCATACATCCGCCTCCTTTCATACCTTTCTATTTGTATTGTTGCAGACTTCCACATTCAGATACTTTTGTATTTTGCAGATCTTTGACATCCGCACAGTCGTATCCCACCTGATCTAAAGTGCGGAGTAAACGTTTGTAACGCCATTTGAAAACGCCAGCTGCCTTTTCGTACTGTGTGAATGTCTCATGATGAATGGCACAATAGTTCACACTGTATAAATCTCATTACACTGATATACATTCAAAGTTAGCCATGCTTTTTTTCTCCTTCTTCTGTAAACTTTTCGCTCTCTCTGCGTCAGAGGCTTTGTTATGACAGCGGTGATTTGCAAATTTTGTGGCACCCCAGCACATTTGCCCCTGTTATAATCATATGTTACCTGATCTACAGCTGTAGAGAGAAGTATGGAACCCCCCCGCCTCGACGGTCAAATAAAAAAAAAAATTACATTCAAATATAAGGAAACATCCTATGTAGAGATCATAATTCTGCTTATTTAAGACGCTATTGCACTTTTCTTTTGCTTGATATAACATGTTAGAAAGAGGAAAAAAACATTCAAAAAATTAAATTGTAAATGACATTACAAATTGTTATATTTGGTTTTATGGTTAAATACAAATTTTACATAAAATATTTAAGTGTGTTCCCATAATTTGGGTTATTTATTGGGTTATAAACGACAGAAGGCATTTATTTTGTCACACCTTCTGTAATACCATCCTCTCTCTGTCTAATTAGAGTGATATTGCTCACACATATTTTATATTCCATACTGACTGTATATATATTTGCTGCAGTCCCACCAAGACGGTTTCTTGGGGGTTTGAAAATACTTGGCCAGTAAAGTGGGGCTGAATCTGACCCGAACACAGTTGCTTTAGCCTGCTAGAAGATGTGAAGGCACAGATAATGGATTTGGTTTTGTTTTTTTTTCCCATTTGTTCTGTTCACATTGCCCTCATATTGTCCTGCTTTCAGTGTGTGTTTAATTTTTTTCCGAGCCAGCTCTTTCTGTGATCTGTTTCTGTATTTACATACTGGTAAGCAGCTTGGCTAATGCAGAGGTATTCACTGTGGGTTCGCAGGAGCAGCACCAGTTTGCCTGGCTGTGCGGATTCAGGTCATGGTTTATGCACACACACACACACACACACACACCCATGCACAGGAGGGTCTGTGTGTCAGCTCTGACAGAGCTAGAGAAGGTCTCATGCGCCATACGTGTAGTAACGCTCCGTTTTCTTTTCCGGCAGAGGCACGGCAGAGTGAATTAGAGCACGGGGGGAGCGGTTTGGATTGGTCTTAGTGTGGGGATCTATTCATGGGTTTACTCAAACTGGTGAGCCGATTTGTGGGTTAGTGTTTGTGTGTGTGACCGTGTCTGTGCACATTCTGTTTGGGTGCTTATGTGTATTTTAGCTTGTGTGTGTATGAGCATGTTCTATGTGTATGTGTGTATGTGTATGTGTGTGTGTGTGTGTGTGTGTGTGTGTGTGAATAGGCTGGTTAATTCCGAGAGGCTGCTGGTTATCACTGAGGAACATGCAGCAGTGAGTGTGTGTGTGCCTTTGTTTCTGGCTGTCTGTATTATAATGAGCTGGGCCTATCGCGACTGCACTGCATGCTACAACAGCCATTCACACACACAAGCAGTGGGACAATACACAATCCTGCAAGAATACCCTCGAACTTCCATATATACATACATTAGCATTCTGCCTGCAAAATCCACTAATTCATGCATTCATACTTTAATGGGGGGGGGGCAGAATTGATAGAATATTGCTGTCTGCTTCAGAGCATGGAGCCCACCTTCTGCTAGTGCGCAGTTAGTTTTCAGCCAAATCACTGGGCAATGGGATTATTTCCACAGTTTAATACACTTAAACCTGCACAGGCTGGCTGTATATTGGGTGCACTCTTAACAATAAAGGTGCCCAAACTGGTCCTTTGGAACAATGATAATGATAAAAAAAAAAAAAAAAAACACTTTCAACCGAATGGTTTCGATTTAGTTTAAAAGACCCACTGAGGGTACACTTACCTGCGAAAGTTCGGGTGCCCCTGGTCAAATGACATGTTTTGTTGTCTAAGTGCATGTAATTAAGTACAAATACTCTACAGAGAAGACACTTCTGCTCATTTTAGTGCACAGTTACTGTTTATTGGATGAATTTAACATACTGGGGCAAAAGTAAAACATGAAATGTGGCCTGGACAAACGCCATGGCATATTTTATGCATAATTTCCCAAAAATATTTTTAGATGGCACATTTTATATTTTCTGCTTTATTTATTTCCATGTTGGTAAACACAGAATATTAGAAGAAAAAAAAAATACACAAAATGTAGAAAAATTCTACCATTTTCAATTGGATGTGGGGCGTTCAACCCTTTGCACAAAACAACACATGGAAATGAGAGCAGAGTGTGCACTGTACACTGGGAGCTAGCTTCCACCTAGTCTTAGACTAAACTGCAGTGAACAGTGGACCCACCATTGAAATCTCATTTTAGTGTAGGTTTAGGCTCAATCTGGATCTGGATACCGACCATAAATCTATTGTTCAAACATTAGGTTGTATTTAATAATAATAATGTTAATTGCATTCATTTTATTGTATTTTTTGCTTGAATGATCACGAACCGCAGAATACAAAATGAAAAATAAAGAGCATCGTCACTGAGAGGACTTTGAAAAATACAAGCTGTAAACATTAGGTTTCATTGTAATATGATTGCTTGTAATAGTCAAGGTGATTTGCTGTGGCCCTTTATTGCTTCCCAGCTCACGAGCACAGAATGATAGAGAGTGTGAACTGTGGGCCGCTCGCACGTCCAGATGATAAATTAGTTCATGAAAATCACATCAGAGTCATGGCTGATAGTGATATGAAATGAGGGAGAGGTCGGGGGTCGGTTGGGCTCTGACGAGAGAGAGAGAGCGAGAGAGAGAGAGAGAGAGAGAGAGAGACGGAAAGAGATTAGTAATTAACTGAGCCAGTGGATTTCAGGCTAGGCAGCAGTTCCAGAACAGCAGGACTGGATCTGTTCAGTAGTCAGTATAAAATATATAGAATGTTTCATTCTTCAATATAATTCAAAAGATGCATCATGTCGTCGTATTAATCAATTAAATGGCATCTTTAGAATTTTTTTCACTTTAACATATAGACATGTGCAAAAAATCCATAATAATTTAAAAAATGCACGCCTGGTTGAGAGGAACAGTTGTTTACAAAAGTTTGTTTCATCATTTTGTTACATGTTTTGTGAAGCTGTGAAAATGTGAAAATAAGCAAAGCATGTCTGTGCTTATACTGCACTGCTTATCTGTATTTTAATGTGTGTGTTTCTGCATATACGGTGTTCTGTGTGTGTGTGTGTGTGTGTGTGTGTGTGTGTGTGTGTGTTTATTTTTATGTTTGTGTGTGTTTCTGTATGCATGTTTTGTGGATTTTCTACCTAAAAATAAGCCGACATCTCTAAAGAGAACACTTTTAACGCATTTAACACAACACAAAAGGTGAACTGGCCCATTTTCTATTTATTTTTTTTCCCCAATATGCTCAACTCAGCAAATAAATTTGTTTACTTCGTAATTTAATAAAAATTCAACATATGAACCGGGTTGCCCAAACTTTTGCACACAACCGCAATACAGTGTAATGAGATTTTTTTTTTGGACCATTTCTATTGGTCCATTCATAATGTTTAAACAGTTTAAAGCGCAGCTGGTGTTTTCAAATAATGTGAAACAAATAAAATCTGAAAAATTGTACTCCATATGGAGATATATCACAGATTTTGAGATGTGAGGATATAACAAGAAAGAAAACGACATGAATCATATTTTCTTTCTATAAGATCTCATGCTTTTTCTCCACGTTCCGGCCACTGTTTCATGGTGTGTTCATGCATGTCAGCCGCTTCCAGCGCACACTGCTGCGCGTTTTTTATCCAGTATGCTTCAGATCGACCCCCTGGAACGTATCAGAAATGCACCCATTTTCCGGGGAGAGGGCCTTTCTCCCTCACCCGTCTATGCAGGCATAGCAGAGCATAATCTCTCGCCGTGTGTTTGTGGACCCTGTCTGGCCGGCTGGGGTGCTCACTGGGTCTAAATGACTGTTTTCGGTGTGCTCTCCCCAGTGTCTCGCTGTATGATTGTATTAATAATTCAGTAAGCTGTGGAATACTGTGGAAAATGATTATACACTATTTTTTTTTCTTTTTTTCCCATGGCTTTTGAAGGACAGTGGGTCCAATTAATGGCCACACTCCCTCCCCCTTTTCCTTTATTAATTATAGCAGCGGTGAATGAGGCAGCCGAAGTGGACGGCTGCTTCTGCGCTGTGAAGTTATCAGTGAAAAGCAGGCTGGCCTGCTTTCACACGCCTGAATAACTCAGCCAGTGCTTAACACACACACACACACACACACACACACACAGACATACACATATAGCACAGCCAAAATAGCTGCGGCTGAAAGAGAAATCGCCTCCTCTAGCAGGGTGGAGTTCCAGCTGCAAATTACACACACACACACACACACACACACTTACATATTCACACACATTCATGCACATATGCACACATCTCTAAATAATTAGTGACACATTGTAACCATTGTTTTGACTGTCTGTCTGGCTTTTTTTTCACCTGTTTCGTGTCATTTTGTAACAGGTAGAGCTTCTGAAGGATCCAACTCATCCATGCACTTTTATCCTCAGTCAAACAAAACACAAATCTCTATATAAACACATATCTCAATAAAACACACACACACACACACACACACACACATATATATATATATATACAAAAAACGTCAAAACACACATCACCAAACAATCATTCACATATCACTATTTGGATGTTCTTTCCAATTGCAAGAACTCACAGAATACAGGAATTTGTGGGATGGAACTTCCCAGTCTAGTTCTAGTTCATTCTCCACCTGCTTGTCACAGCTGGAACCGCCATAATAACCGCAATTAACAATTTAATAGTCTTTTTGGTCATTTTATGCCACTCTAAAGTGTCCAATTTGGCTAATTACCTACGCTGCTTGCTAGTTAACTTAACTCATTATCTCATATCAAATGACATACCACACAGTCCTGTGCTTATGCAAATGTCTACAATTACAGTGAATCAAGCAAAGATTGGCTTTTGTTTGACAAGAGTATAAACACAAGCAAAAACACTCACTCTGTGGAGGCTAGTATAAATGCTAATAATGTTAGCTTCATAACTAGCTTGTGTCATGTTCTTTACAATTCTATAAATAGTAACTGACACATCAACATATTATAACAGACATAGACAGGGGAGAACATCCTAAAGTACATTAAGTGTTTAATTCCAGTCTTGTATCCACCAAAGGTAACCCAATTTATCCTTACATTGTGGAGATATATCAAAAATCTGACTATGACATTCACAAAAATGACTTAGAATGGCTTAGAAGTAATTAGGACAAATATGATGTCTAATGGACACTGCAAAATCTCTGAAATCTTTTTTAAATCTCTGATTTAGATATTTTATGGTTGTTTTACTTGCTTATTTCAAGAAATAGTCCAAAAAAATTTAGTGAGATTTTTTGCTTTAAATAATCATTGACATCTTCATTTTCAATGTATAATGTATTTTCTCTAGTTTTTGTAAGTTTTTGTATTTACAGCATTTTTTGGCCACCCAAATAGCATTTTAAGGCTTTGGATACTTGTTTGTATTTTCAAAAAAGCACGTGAATGCTTTTTTCAAGAAACAACACTGAAAAATAACAACTTAACCATAGTTTTATGGTTATACAAGTATTTTCATTGTTTGCAGTTCATAATATATATTTAGTATTAGTAGACACTGCTCACTCCATATGTTGCCATAGAAGCCACAATTGTAGCCTGTTGTTCAAATGTGGTAAGGGTGAACACTAACAAATAAGAATACAGTGTTTTAGAACATTAGGATTTTAGTTAGTGGTGGCCAGAGCAATGGCAGGGATGCTTTTCCCTTCAACAAACAGTTTTTATGGTACAGTGCTGTTTCTAGGTAAGATGCTCATTTTTTATCTTTTACATTCACATAATACAATACAATTATGATGCAATAAAAAGGATAGCCCTTATGAAACCAGCAGTGTTTTAATTTGTCACATGACTTTGTGGGGCCATAGTAAATCCCTATTTGTGGGTGGCCTTTGTCTCATGGTTCAGCTCCATTATCTCTCTCCACAAAATTGGATGGTAAACATTTTTTTTGTCATAATGCAAAATTGGAGTCACAGTAGAAGGTGAGTAAAGTCACATTTTTAACGGTTTAACACATTGATAATTGATAACACAAATTTGATAATTAAGTAAGGGAAATTTGTTAAAATGCAATTGTTGCCTTAAAGAAACACCATAAAAAAATGCACATTATTACAGTGTATAGTCTAGTATAGCTGTGCACTACTGCAATGATGGATGTCATTCAGAGTGCAGCTCTTATAATGTCAGGACAGCAGGGACTGAGGCATCCCAAGGAAAGGTGTGTACAGTTTACTGGAATTTAAGGCTGATGTGGCAAGTTGTCTTTGCATGGAGAGGAACATCTTGAAGAGGAGGATGACAAAATAATGAAGGAACCTTGACTGAGAAGAAGCACAGAGGTTATGCCACAGTCCCTGCAGACAAAAGTGATCATTGGCCTGTTTGGGTGGAGAAGAGGGGCCCTGGCTGTTGGGGTACAGTGAAAATCCAGTGGCTTCATAGCTGAGAAGAACTGCTTCCTGAATTCCATAAGCAGTGAAACAACGATTGCAGCAATACAAGAAATGCAACAGCTTCTGTCTTTTTTCATTGCACTTTGTTCAATTCTGCTAACTACATCCTGTGCAATAATCATACTTATGGTGCGATACTCAACATAGTTTATGTTGTGTCCACACTAGTTTCCTATTTATTGTTCGCCTGTTGTCTAACTTGCACTCTTTTGAATGTTGTATGTTGCTATATGTTGCACCGTGATCCATGGAGAAATGTCTCATCACACTATGTACTAGGGCATTAACACAAAAGTCGACTAGTTGACTAGTTGACTATAGAGGTACGAGTCGACGGCCACTGAGAGAAGTCGACTAGTCGTGTGTTTTTTTTCTCTCTGCCTTCGCTTGTGGATGCAATGCAGTCTCTGCCTCTGATTGGCTGATGCTGACACGTGTTCCTTGATTTAACCAATTACTATAGTCACTCCATAAAAGGGGCGGTACTGTTGGCACGTAGTGTGGAATCTAAACACGAGACCACAACAAGACGAGAGACACGGCAGCAGAGAACAGACACACATCACACGTGTGGAGATCCTTCACTCTAGACACACAAACAGCACGGAGACTGTCGTTGCAGAAATTTATAAAACTGATTAAAAATAGAATATTAATTAAAAAAGCCAAGTTCAGTCACTGAGTTTGAGGCAACGCTGTTTTATTAAAGACAGCTGCATGGTCAATGAGAGAGGGAGGCCAGCCCAACTCTGGCTTGCATGTCATTTCCAGTGTCTTTTATCACCTTTCCCAGGACACACCTCTTCATCCAGGCACTCGCCCAACCATTTCCTTATTCGAATACTCGAAACTCCCTTATCAATATCGGGTATTACTTGCTCAGCATCTCTATTCCTGTTATGGTCATGGTCTAACTTCCCAAGTGCTATGAGAGTGAATACACTTTTAAGCCACCTGTTGTTGGACTTATTTGGCAAGTCTCTGAAATAGTTTTCCTATGTCTATACTTCCTTACACCTTACCCCTGCTGACTCTTACTACACATTCCTTTACCTAACTCTTAGGGGATACTCTTACTGACATTCAGGAAGGCCCATGCCATTTATAGACTACTACACAGACTTCCTGCCGCTGTACTCAGTTGCAAGGGTTAATACTAATAAATGAATGGATTCTATTGGTGGAGCAAATTAACCCCTTATTTCTAATGTTATAATCATTAATCTGCTCCCACAAGACCTGCACAATCTGCAAGTCGGTGTTTAAGTACAGTAACAGTACCGGCGTTCTGCACGGCATCTGAAACAGCACCACTAGCTAACATGGCTAACGCTAGCTAACATGGCTAACGCTAGGACTGCAGAGAGTCGTCCAGTCCAGAGGACGCTGAGTGGCGCTGCGGCTTAAACTGTACCCACTTTCTGTTGTACTTAAATTTACCAGAACAGTTAAGGTATCAGCCTTTGTTTTGTTTAGTTTAATTGTCATGTTGACTGTTAAAGTTACAGAGAACTTTAATAAAAGTTGCTCAGTGTTGGACACCTGTGTTCCTCCGCTGCGTGTGTGTGACATCATCAAACGACTAGTCGACTCGACTTCGACTATCTTGATGGATTAGTCGACTTGAAAAAATCGTTAATGCCCTACTATGTACATGTGCACAGCTATTGATGACTATAAAGTAACCTTGAACCCTGAAATGGTGGCAACATAAGTCAAGAAAGACACTCACCAGAAAACTGAAAACTTTAAATGTGAAATTTAATGTGAGTTTAAATGTGATTCAAATGATCAAACACTAAAATGTTGTTTTGAAAAGGCTTATGATAGTTTGGTTTGATACCTTTTTGATATAAAATTTGCTGAAATATGCTTACACTCTTTAATGTATTCCTATAGACTGTTTCACAATGGTAGAATAATGTCTGGTAATGTCCTTAATTATGTCTTTAAACCGGTTTATTCCATTCCTCACCAGTATGGTACTTTGCTGCATTTGACTTTATGTACCTTAAAGTGTACCCCTTTTATTTCTTGAAAGCTTGTTTCTGTAATGTTTACAACAAGATGCTACAACATCTTCTTTACCAACTGATATCATAATGTGCTGCATAAAGGATTAAATGCCTTCTTTGGTCGAATGTGTTTTGTGTCTTAAAAAAACATGAAACTTCCCAGTAACAAATATAGATCGGAGTACCGTTATAACAGAAGCCAACTCGATCAAATTAGCTGTAGACACACCTAACTAATTAATAGTAGTCACTTATTTTAATAGTTAAAAACAAAAAAAGCACACATATCTAAACACTCACTAACAACACATCTTTAAATAGTTAGTTGCACCCTTTTTTATTCAGTCCTTGTGGCTGCTGTATTTTCGCACCTGCTTTGGGAAAAATGTGTTTTATAGCAGGTACTGAACATCCTCTGAAAGGATTCTTTTGACAACACAATCCCAACTTCTTGCACTGCGAGTCAAGCTGTCCTCAATCAACAGCTACAAACCACAAAAAAACACACACCGCTTAATAATCTCCAACAAAGCACACATTTCTAAATAAGTTGTCACACCTAGCAAACACTGACTCTACCACAGTGGCTGCTTAAGTCTGCTTTGGGAAGGTTTGTGTCACAGATAGGGAAGAAATGTTCTAAACTAGAACATTTGCTTAAGTTGTGTTGCCCTCAGTCAATAGCTATGAACAAGGAAGCCCTAAAGTCCCACCGCAAACACAGCTGCCTAAATTCTCTCGCTGGTTTGGGTAATGCAGCATGCGAAAAAAGACCGCACAGTACTAAAAATATCAAATCAATTGACTCATTTGAGTTGATTAACTCAGTTAGGGGAAGGGGGCTTCCCCATTGCTTCCCAATCAGTGGACTGTGACCCCTCAGGTAGAGGAGGGGCTGTGACACTCTCTTTCATCTCCATGGGAAGAAGAGCTAATGTTATTTCTCCTCATTAGAATAAACAAATGAGGGCAGCAGGCTGGTTAAGGTGTTGGTGGGCAGTTCGGGCCACAGCTGACCCCACGCCCCCTCAGAAGCACCACATCATCGTCCTCGAGGCTCATTTGCATGTACAAATGAACTTTAATTAATTCGACTAGCTTCCAGGGCAGGATGCAGCATGTGTCTGGAGCTGTATGCTCAGAGCAGGGAGGCCAGGGTCGCAGTCTTTACCATTCGCTATGAGGAGATCGCAGAATTCCCTCGTTTTGACACTTGTAACATGCAATGACAATTATAATAGTAAAGAATGGCTCACTATGGTGTGTGTCACATATTTGAATTGATAGTTGGTTGAAAGCAAATCAACTTACCCCAGATGCAATCGATGATCCAAGACATGTTTGGTGTCTAAATTTTGCTTCTTTAATTTTGCATTAATCTACTCGTGTGTGTGTGTATATACATATGTATGTATGTATGTATGTATATATATATATATATATATATATATATATATGTACAGACAGAGAGAGAGAGAGATAAAGAGAGAGAGAGAGAAAGAGAGAGAGAGAGAAAGAGGGAGAGAGAGAAAGAGGGAGAGAGAGAGTGGCTATCATTTTTACTATTTCCCATTTTCATAGATAACACTGTCATACAGAAGCAAGTCTATTTGAGATTACTTAACAACTTGAGGTGGTTTGAGGCAAGTCTGTGATGACTTAGGCATGCGCTGATTTAATCATCACTCATTAGTTAAATTAGCCTCATAGCTCCATTGGAAAATGAACAAAGTGAACTTCAGACACCAAACACATCTTGGCTGTTTGTCTACGTTTTGGGTAAAAGAAAGTCTGTTAAAATGTAAGAATAGGTTTTAGCTTGTAGTTAACACCTTTACAGCAATATTTTCTAGCCTTCGCTCCCCACTCACGGAAATTCTTGGGTGTCCACGACCCCATTGCGTGGTTCTCTTTTGGGTAAGTTGACAGGTGTCATTGTAATGAGATAATGTTCTTCACCTGTTAGTAGTAAATACTCCGTAAATGAACGCTCTGACCGGTCTGCGGCTGTCCTGCCCCACCACTTCACACTTTACCTGTCAGTGAGTCTGATTGTTCATTTTCCAATGGAGCTATGAGGCTAATTTAACTAATGAGTGATGATTAAATCAGTGCATGTCTAAGTCATCACAGACTTGCCTCAAACCACCTCAAGGTGTTAAGTAATCTCAAATAGACTTGCTTCTGTATGGGAATGTTACACACACACACACACACACATTT
>JBBIGA010000132.1:21894902-21905315 GCA_037576975.1 Alestes dentex | reverse complement strand
CTACATAACTGGATCACACACATACACACACACACACACACACACACACACACACACACACACACACACACAGGAAAGCAACTGTCCCTTTAAATCTAAATCACATTCTTTTGTGCCAACATACACACACACACACACACACACTCATGCACTGGTCTCAGGAGTTAATGCCATGTTTAGCATTTCTACACTTCTCCATTTTCAGCACTGGCAGTGTAAAGCAGGGTAAATATTTGATGAAATCCCTTTAGAAGTGAGTGATGATGTTTAATTAATTGTTATTGGAAAAACTTCCACTGTCTGATAATATTGATGTGCTGGGCGTTATGGAGACTTTGTTGTTGAGCGTGGCTGTTTTAATCATGTGCGCCAAACTAGAGCAGAGCACACACACACACACACACACACACACACACACACACACACACACACACACACACACACACACACACACTTGTAACAGCACATAGCAGGGCAGAATAATGAGTGAAGGCTTTGCAGAAACTTCAAACACTCCAAATGGCGCTTGATGAGAGCTGATCAGATGAGATGGAAGCACTGGCTGTGTTTTCTGTGTTTTTGGTTTAGCTGCTCCTGAGCGCTCGCATGATATTTCACCCACGATTCCGCTCCCCCCCTCCGCTTAAAACACACAGCTCTGTTTTATGTTCAGGGGCATATCTGCCTCATAAATCAGATAGAGAGTTCATGCACGGATTTTAAAATACAGCAGCAAAACATGAAGATACATAACCTTAACTTTTATATTTTAGAAAGTTAAATAGAGGGTTATTTGTGTGGGTACAAAATCATTTTTTTGTTGTTTTCGAAAATGCCAGTTGTCCTTTGGAATGTCAGTTACAGGACCAATAGTAACTGACTGATAGAAATGTACCAACTTTTTGGTCTATTGAGGTCCTTTAAACATCCAACACATTTTGCTAATTGGTAAATGTGTGTTTGTGAACATGTGTGTGCATATATATGTATACATACACACAAACACATACAAATATATATATATATATATATATATAAACACGTTGATCACACATGCATACACAACAGGCACATTAAATATAAATGAACACAGAGGTTGAGTATTCATAGATACTGGGATGGCGCTGCACTCTATAAGAATCTGTGTACATGTGCATGTGTATTTGTATACAAAAAAGAGAGAGACAAAGTACAGGTGTGTGTGTGTGTGTGTGTGTGTGTGTGTGTGTGTATTACTCAGAGCAGAGCAGTCTGGTGGAAGCTAATGCAGAATGATGCACTAGCTTTCCCCAGGGGAGATAACCGGCCATCACTAATACGATGCTCTTAACCAGAGAGAGAGAGAGAGAGAGAGAGGAAGAGAGAGAGAGAGAGAGAGAGAGAAGGGGGTGGGGTGTTTGGGAGGGGGGTCATGCAGCCAAATGAATAAATAAAAAGCCTAACCAGCCTCCAGTGCTGGGCAGGGGCACTTTAAAGCATTTAACAAGAGGGTGACTTCATTAAATATTGACCCCTTTTCTAAAAAATCCTTGCAGGAAAACGGAAAACTGCTGTTTGTGTGCTTGTGTGTGTGCGTGTGTGTTAGGCACGTGTAGGGTGCTCGAGGCTTGTGTGAGGTTGCAGTTGAGGCTGCTTAAGAGATTAGCCATGCTGCTTATGCTAATTATTCACCCTAAAACTCATTAAAATACACAAACCAGTAACACAAGTCATACACACACAGCAGAGACACCAGCACTTAACTGAGGAAAAATGAGCTCGATATCTCTTTCCACATCTCTTATTTCATCCTAAACCTATTCTCGAATAAAAGGCGTTCATTTCTTTTTCATCTTTCTAAATTTGTATGCCCATTGTACGTTTAAATTTGTAATGCTATCCTTTTGAAGTTGAATTTAGTCCTCAAAAGACTTGTCTAATATACCTGCGAACAATAATAATTTCATTTAGCAATGCCTGTAGATTCACTGATTGTCAGATCAATAGTATAATTTAAACCGCTGGATTAATTTAGACATTTATAAACAATGTTTAATAGGTTTCATATTTATTATTCTCTTCACTGCCGTTATTGTGCTGACGTTTTTTTTTTTTTTGATTGATTAATGGCTGTGCTCATATTTTCTTCAGGACTTAAGTCAGGCCCCAGATGAAGCTGATAATGTTTAAAGTGTGTGCTGAAAATATTCTACCGCTCCAGAGCAAGAGCTGAAAGACAGAACCTTTTTTTCCTGGTGTACTCCATCCTCCCATCATGGCGCGTGTCTCGCTGCTCTTTTAGCGAGCCTCTCTCGAGTTTGTATGTTTTTGCTCCAGTAGATTTGGGAATGAATTTGCTGTGACCTCTCTGAACTTTCTGACCTTTCATTCTCCATGGCTGTGGTCCCCTGGCAATGAGAGTCATCAATCAGACGCTGTGACAGCTCATCTCTCTCCCTCACAGGGCCTGCAGCCACACCAGCCTTTGTGTGTGTGTGTGTGTGTGTGTGTGTGTGTGTGTGTGTGTGTTTTTGGGTGTCTTATCGATAAAGACCGTGTGTCTGTCTGTCAGTTTGTACAGCTATCTGTATGTCTAAGTTTGATATGGAGTGTTTACAGTATGTGTGTTTGTGTGTGTGTGTGTGTGTGTATGGCAGTGTTTTGTAGATTTCCAAGACAAATATGTTCAAACTTCAAAGTAAGTAAAGCCAGAGAAAAACAGCCCTAATCTACAGTATCAGCGCTGACAAAGTGGAGCCTAGATTTCTTGTAAAAATGTTAATAATAAAAGGGTATTGTTATGGGGATACAAGGTATGAGGTTCTGTTTATATATGTATATATACAGTTCCCTTCATTTGTGTTTAATTTTTTCATTTCATTTTAACATTTGTCAACTTCGTTTTCAGAAATAAAATCTTAATTACGCTGACATACACAGGTGAAGGATGTTTTAAGCAGATTTAAGTATCTATATGTAATCACCTATATATGAGACACATATGACGTCGAGCCAAATTTCTGCGTTTAGTTATTATTTTTTACAAATGCTCATTTTAAACATTTTAACACATAAAGTATGCAAAATGAATCCAGACGATATCTGTTGCGGAAACATCGTGTTCGATCTCCTGTTCCACTCTGCCTCCAAACCCAGCGAGCATTTCCACTGCGGCGCTTCGACAGTGCAGGATCAGAAGATGTTGCGAAAGGCATCTCGGGTGTGCCTGATGTACCCCACCTTAATTTTCCTTTATCCCTCGCCTGTGTGCTCAAAGAAATTAAATGTAAGGTATTATGGGGGCCTGTGCAAAATTCTGTATGATGACCACCATGAAGGGAGCCAGACACATCTTCAATATTCTTCTTACACGTAATTTTCTCACATTTTTGCTGTTGTTTTGGTAATTACTTGCTGATCTTCCTTTTATTGTGTTTCTTTTTGTGTTTGCAGGGCTCCTGCAGCAGCGATGTTGCGCAGTGTCGACTCGGGCCAGCTCCAGAATGTGGCCCCTTTAAGAGCTTTGAATTCGACTTTAAAGTGGGTCACAGTAAAAATATCTTCAACAATTATTCATGCACCCCTCCCTATCTTTCTCTCCCTGCTCTCTCTCTCTCTCTCTCTCTCTCTCTCTCCCTCTCTCTCTCTTTAAAATCTGCATGGTGCTGCAGTGCTGGGGAGGCAAGAAGAAGAAGGGATGATTCTTTCCCTTTGTCAGATGCAGATCTGATGAAATGGTGGTGCAACAAAACCGCCCCAATGCTACTGAATGTTAGCGCTTGTCCAGTGATTAGCATGCCGTTCATGTTTTGTCTGCACCCTCTGGTCCGTCCATGCCAGTGGTCATTGTTAGTGTCAGGCTGCTTTGATTTTTGTCCTGTCAAAGCTTTGTAGTGCCATTTTACTTCACCATTTGAAAAAAGAAACTGCCCGCTGCCTTTAGCATTGCTTGGCCATTTCATGATGAATGGATCGATAGAGATTGTTCAAAACGTCTTGGAACAAAAAGAAAAACGTTTACATTAAGTTTTGAGCATTCTTTTCCTTCCCCTATTAAGGTCAGCATATTGGAGGTACAGTGTGTGAGGTTCTGTTTAATTTTAGGTGGTTTGCCGTTGTTTTTTTACATGGTCATGTTTGTTGTCGGCCTTGGGTTCTATGTTTTGGCCAAAAAAGCTTTCAAGTTTGATGGCAGACGGTTAGTGACCAATCAGTGGCCTTGTTGCTGAACTGCTTAGAGCCTTGCTGCCTACATGTTAGCATGCCTGGTGTGTGCATTTGCAGCAAGGCGCTAGCGAGTGGCTAAGCATGTGATTAGCAGTGGAGTGAATGGAACAGCACTGCAGCATATGGGAGTCGCTCTCCCTTTCCCCTGTAGGTTTAAACTCAACATCTTCAAATTAGTCAGAGAGAGATCAAAGCGAGCCACGCCGCGCTCACCGAGAGAGAGGCTTTGAACTGCCTCCACCCGCCCCGCCTTTCTGCAAGAGAGTGTGTGTATGTGTGTGTGCCTATGTGAAAAAGAGTGAGAAAAAGAGAGAGAAATCGAGAGAGAGAGAGAGAGAGAGAGGTTGGTGTGCTGATATGGAAATGAAAAGTGAATCCCTAGTGTGTGATTCTGAGAGGTGAGAGAGTTTGCTTTTAATCGTGTGTGTGTGTGAGAGAGAGAGAGAGAGAGAGAGAGAGTGTGTGTGTGTGTGTGTGTGCACACTCATTCTTTTACTCTTACCTTCTTCTACATGCCATGCACTCCAAAGAACAGAATATGTAAAGAGAATACCTGAGCCCTATTTGTCAATTTTGACCTGATGTGAATGTATGAAGAAGCCCAAACAAACTGCTACAACTGTAAACACACTCACACTCACACTCTCACACACACACACACACACACACACACACACACAGTCATATGTGAAATTTGTCATATTTTGCAAATGAACAGTAATTGTTAAGTGGGTTACAATGCATGATCTCTGTTTAAATTTTATTATACTGTCACTTGACAAGGGGCACCCAAAGGTTTACATCATATACATATATATATATATATATCGGTCCCGCGGAGGTGCAGTGGGTAGCACTGTTGCCTCACATCTCCAGGGTTTGAATCTGGGTCCTGCCCTCGTGTGTGTGGAGTTTGTATGTTCTCCTCGTGGTGGTGTGGGTTTCCTCCGGGGTCTCCAGTTTCTCCCACAGTCCAAAGGCATGTCCATCAGGTGACTTGGCAATTCTAAATTGACCGTAGGTGTGAGTGAATGGTGCGTGTGTGCGCGTGTGTGTGTGTGTGTGTGTGTGTGTGTGTGTGTGTGTGTGCGCCCTGTGGTGGGTCCCTGCCTTGTGCCGGATAGGCTCCAGGGACCCACGACCTTAGTGTGGATTACGGTTACAGAAAAGCGGTCACTAAACCGGAAAGAAAGTTAATTTCTTTGATCAAATATACTTGGGTACCTCATTCACCAGTGTGTATTATATACATATCTATTGCTAGGAAAATGTAGGCCACTATTTGTAGCAATAGCATTGTTTTGTGCGTATCATGCAGCCCTAAAGTCGAGCAGAACTGTCCGGTATTGCCCACCCCACTGCACTTCATATGATTCTGCCTGATATCATAAAGGTTTCCCAATAACCTCAAGCTGAAAAAACACAGTGTTCAGAGTATCGTTCTATAAGAGTAGCCTAAAGGCAAAATGGTCAGTATCTAATTCGGCTGTGTTGGTGCAAACGGAATGGGTCCACAAGCAAGTCTGCAGCCATTTCTGATAAGAGAGCCAACAATGACCAGACAAGGCCTTTTCTGGTTCAAAATGTGCAGACAAGGTATGAAGGCTATTCATCACAGTCAGTCTACTTGGGTCTAGCATTCAAATAAGAATCTCTCTCTGTCTCGCTCTCTCTTTCTCTCTCGGAGCAGAAGGAGATTATCTCAGTGTGGCGATTTAGTCGCTCGTTTAATCCCAACTTCTGTTAGACTACCCTCTTGTAGCCCTGTTTGCTGAAACACCTTTCTCCTTTATCTCTCCTTCTCCTCTGTTCTTCTTCTCCTCTGTTCTCCCTTCATCCAAGAGACTCAGCCCAAGTCTAATTGCTTCTAGACATTCAGCAGCATATGAAAAGATGCATCACCAACAGGGCAGCACAGAGAACCCCACACTGGTCAGCCCAAGTCTTATTGCTTCTAGATCTTCCAAAACGTCTGAAAAGATAATCGTACGCAACATCACTAACAGGGCAGAACAGAGGACACAGCACTGGTCAACCAAGGTCTTATTGCTTTTAGATCTTCTGCAACATCTGAAAAATCTTGCAGCATCCCTAACAGGGCAGCGCAGAGGACCCCACACTGGTCAGCCCAAGTCTTACTGCTTCTAGATGTTCTAAAGCATCTGAAAAGATGCATCACTAACAGGGCAGCGCAGAGGACACAGCACTGGAGAGTCTGTTTTGCCATTATCATGTCGAATCGGGGGCACCGGGCGCCATGTGCAGAGCCCCGGTCCGGGTGAGACGGTGGCTGCTGCCCCCTGGTGGTCGCTGGGGGCGCTGCGCGGCGCGCGGCCTGTTTCTGAGGCGCTAAGTGGCGTGTCACCTTGGAGCAGGCTCGTGTGCGGTTGCTGTGGCAACAGGGAGCCGCTAATCAGCGACACAGCGTGCCGCAACACCGGCGCTCGCGCTTTGTTTTGAGATGTTTACGCTGTTTCCCCTCAAACGGTCAGCGGGTCAAAACAGCCCCCCCTTCCTCCCAAATCATATATTTAAAGCCATCTCGGTTTCGCTGTTTTCCTAATTGCCTCTCTATTTTTCCTCAAGATTGAAGAGTCTTTGTATTTAACTATAGATTCGCGGTCACCTAGCAACAACCAAATAAAAGCAAGAGCATTCTGCTGTAACCTCTGCTCTGTGTGTGTGTGTGTGTGTGTGTGTGTGTGTGTGTCTGTGTGTGTAAGTGTCTATGTGTGTGTGTGTGTGTGTGTGTGTGTGTATAAATATATATAGGCTTTTTCTTAAGTGGCTTGTGTAGAGAAGTAATGCGTAAAGCCTAATAAAGCAGAGAGTATGGGTAAGAAAATGAGAGGCAGACCTTGCAGGTTAGCGCACGCCTTAGCTGTACAGAAGTTGTGCGCTAACAGCAGGGTTAAGTGACCTTCAGATCATTCTAATTCCCAACAGCTTTTCTCTTCAGGGAGAGCCTTTCTCATCTCTTCTTCACGATGCAGTCCCTTTGGCCTTCTCTGTCACACATAGACACGCGCGCGCGCGCGCACACATACACTCACACACGTCCGCACGACGCACACAGAAACACACTCATGTGCGCCTACACCGACTACTGATGATGACTACTTTTTGATATGGAAAGTGGTTTGGAGACACAGAACAAATGGTGTGAAATGAGCCATTTTGATCACAATGGTCGCAGAGCACCATAATTTCATGGTGTATTAGGGCAGGCAGAGGCGAGGGAGGTGCGCCGTGGTTGGATGTGTGGCCTGAGGGTCACCGAGCCTGATAGCACACACTGAATGATAAGACTCTCTGCTCCAGAGGCCTCCCTATTGAACACACACTCACACACACACTCTCTCACAGACACACGTGCCTCTGCTGCCAAAGAGAAGGAGGGGGTGACGCCTGAGACAAAAAAAAAAAAGAAAAAAAGAAAAGGAGTCAGCATCAGCGTCTCTCCTCTCCATCTGTCTGTGCTGTGCGGTATGACTGCATGGACCGAGATGACTACACAAATCTACGTACTCTAAATCCAGCCACCATAACGCATTCAGACACTTCAGCCACTACTGGTTTGACATTTCTGTGAAAAAAGTCCTGTGTAAAATGTACACTGATGTTTCTGAACGGAAACGGCTTACTATAGAGATATCCGCTTAAATTATTTCACATTTAAATGTTGAATACCCTTTCTCATTCCATATTTTACAGTCAGTATTTTAACATACAAGCCCCCTTTTTATAGCATATTGTCACAGCTGAAGCAAAATCTCTTATCTCCTTTTTTTTTTGCATAATTAGAAAACACCAGCTGACCTTTATACTTTGTCAAATTTCATTATGTTTTCATAGAATTTTTTTAGGATTATTTTATTTTATTTTATTTTCAAGGAAATCTGTAAATGTTGAAACACAATAATAAAAAGTGTTATATTTTTGACTGACATGAAGCATGAAACGCTGTTCAATAGTCATTGCAGTGGAATGGTCCACGATGTGTTGAGATTAAAAATCTTTGTGGCAAGATATGATATAGGTATTCTTCAGTGTTCTTCAGTTCAGTCATTTAAAGCTCCTACTGACTGACCTAAGGGGTGAGTGTGAAATCATAGTTCCTCAGTTCTAATCCCTTGTAAATGTTAAGATTTGCACTAGAAGTGACATGGATGTACAGGATCAGAAGTGAGTTTATTAGAGGGACTGAGTGTGTTGGGAGAAGGATGCTGAGGAGAGACTCTGAGTGTGTTGGGAGAAAGATGCTGAGGAGAGACTCTGAGTGTGTTGGGAGAAGGATGCTGAAGATGGAGCTGAAGGGACGAGGAGAAGAGGAGGCCTAGTAGAAGGATTATGGATGCGGTGAGGGAGGACATGCAAGCAGTTGGTGTGAGAGAGGAAGATGCAGAGGACAGAAGGTACTCAGTACTCGGGCCTTATTACTGCTTGAAATGAGGCCGAATAAGATGGTGTTGTTTACAAACTTAATAAAGTAAAGTAAAGGTGCCCTTATAGTTTTGTCTGATTATTAAAAAAAATATTAATTGATTAATGGATTATCAAAATAGGCATTATTTGCAGCCCTGGACTGGTTTAACAAATCAGCGAGGATGGGGAAAAGGCTGTTCAGAACACATTGGAGTGCGCGTTGGAGAGAAATATGCCAGGGAGCAGCAGTCGAAAGTGTTGTCTCTGAAGACATGCAAGTGCTCCACCCCCGCTCCCACAAGCTCTCTACTTCCACATTACTCTGTTGCATGAGGACAGATGATGGTCTCCCGGCCATCAAACAGACACCAAACATGTCTTGCTTACGAATCAAGTTTTCTAATGCAGACTTTGTTTTTTCACTTTGACCCTTAGCTTCTTATTTATTAGCTGTATTAACTCTGAAAAACAGTGATGGGTATTTTCTTACAATGCCATAAAAAATCAATTGTCTCAGTGTCAAACTACCATCTCTTCCAGAGTCGTGAACGATCTAATGTTCATTCTCAGTTCCAGTTCACACTGAAAAAGAACTAGTTCACACTTTAGTTCTTTCAAATAAAAATGAACTAGTTCACGTTCATAGTTCTTTTTATTTTTTTGAATGAAGTAGTTCATGTTTGTTCATTAGTTCTGAACGTCATTCAGTCTTCTTCTATCTGTCATACCACTGAACAATCACAGACATAAGTTACATAAAAAAACAATTTTGAGGTTGAGAATAGATCTTACCACTTAAGCAACACATCATGTTATGCTGAAAGTGAAAAAAGAGGTGCAGGTATACAGTATATGGAAATTTTATTCAGACAATATTAACACAAAATGTAAACAAACCGTGTCTGCATAAAATGCAACATTCAGACAATATCTTTTAAAGTGCTCAGAAAAGAACATAAAGTAAACAAAATGTGTGGTTTTCCCAATCTAAATCTACACCGATTTCTTCAAAAAACGGACTCAAATGTTGAAACAAACTGCCTTCAGCAGAAGCGTCTGAACTCGAAGCACTAACCATGCCAGCTTGTAATCAGCAAACGTAAAACGTGAGCTGTGTTCAGTCTCGCGAGTCACTCACGTCCCCGTTCATAATTCGTAAACTGATTCGTTCAGTTCAGCATTCACGAAAAATAAGAACGTGTTCAATGAACGCATTCGTGCACAACACTGCTCAGTTCATTCTGTGACCTTGTACCTTGGGTATGTACAGCTTGGGTGTAATACCATTATAATATGTGCCTCACCAAGGCTATTTTTTAAAGTTGTTGTACATTTTGCATATCGTCGCTGTCTGGCGGAAACTTCGTAACTCCACTTTTGGTCTTTGTTGGGTTTTTTTCATAAATCGATACTATTGGTGAGTCTCCACGTGGGTCTGTAAAATGTAGAAATTATTAAGCAATGAAAAGTATTGAAAATAGTTATACCAATTTTGATGACACAGTATTCATTTATTTAGAATATACATCATTTTTTGAGTTTCCTGAAAAATAGCCGTTTTGGACATATAAGGTTTCGGCCCGACAGTGACGATATGTGTGGCTGATGCACTGCATTTAGGGCAAAGGAAAACTACTGTCAGTTTGCGACAATACAATACTCATTAATGCTAAGGGTGATATATATATATATATATGTGTGTGTGTGTGTGTGTGTGTATATGTGTGTATATATATATATATATATATATATGTATATGTGTGTGTGTGTGTGTGTGTGTAT
>JBBIGA010000132.1:21848871-21860380 GCA_037576975.1 Alestes dentex | reverse complement strand
TAGGACGAACCCGACCAACTCGGCACACACCAGAGGTCCTGCATGGAGCTACAGAATTATTTCCCACTTCTGGGTAATCTTAGCATTTTAAACCTCTCGCAGTTCAGCACTGTCCTTTGTACCGTTTTATGCTATTCACTGGACTTGAACTGTTTGAATTTCAATTTTAAAAAAAGCTTGAAAGACTGGGGTGTTCTAAAACTTTTGACTAGCAGTGTATGACAAATGGACACTTTACCCTTAACTTTTTAGCAGCCTAACCTTTGGTCACTGCAGACAAAATGGCAGCAAGCAGACCGAGCAGTTGGCCTCAGAGCAGTAGGGCTAATTGGCTCTCTAATACCCCGAATAACGAATGAAACCTTACAGTGGAAGGTTCTTTATGAAGTCCACTAAGATGTCCTTTGGCGTACCAAAACTTCTACCATGGCAGTAGAAGTTTTGGTACATTTTTCCACATTTTTCACAAATATTTCAAACGCATTATGAGTTAGACTGGAGCAAAAATGCAGACTATCTGGGGTCCTTTGATTTGAAGACCACTGTTCTGCTAAAGTGATTTTCAGTGCTGATCCTGTGTGATGCCAGGCTCCACAGTTCACACTCCCTGCTGCTAGCGGAGCTCTGGAACTTTTTCTTAGGTTAATTAAGTACTTCTTGTGTTTAGCACTATACAAGGACTGGATATTGTAATGAGATTTTGCTAAATATTGCCAATCCCTGGTGTACCAAGCATTCTCTGATAACCTTCTTGCCTTTTGTTGTTTGATCTCTCTTTGTATTTTGACCTACACTGTATGGACGCAAGTATTGGGATGCCTGACCATTACACCAACAGGGACTTTAATGACATTGCATTCAGATACATAGACTTTAATATGGAGTTGGTCCCTCCTTTGCAGCTAGAACAGCTTTCCACAAGATCTTGGAGTTTCTGTGGGAATTTGTGCCCATTCATTCTGTAGAGCATTTATGAGGTCAGACTCTGATGTTGGACGAGAAGGTCTGGCTCACAATCTCCGTTCCAGTTCATAAGGGACCTAGCCCAAATCCTGAAAAACAGGTGTGCCCCAAAACTGTTATCCATATAGTGTATGGCCTCTGCCTTGCCTCTGACACTCCTGATTATGGTTTTTGACTTTTGTTCTTTTTTGGATTCTGCCTTTTGCCTTGCCTGTGTGTTGATGTTTGCCCTGCTCTGACCCTGCTTTGTTCTTGGATTATCTGGAATTTGGATTATCTCTGTCATACCTGTTTGCCCAATGCCAACTTTGGATTGTTGGGATGTGTAACACTGGATTTCATTAGTAAACTTTAAACAGTCCTCATCTGTTCAGTAATTTTTTTATACAAGTACAAATGAAAATTTTGATCGTGACTGCAAATGTTACAATTTTCCACACAGGTTACACGTATTTTAGATTACATTTCCAAAAGAAACGCATAAAAATGTCTATGTCACAATAAGTCGGTGAAAAGAGCCTGTGTTGAAAATGGCAACTTGCTTTCTGACCACAAAGCAGAAGCGCGAATGTCAGAATGACTGACATGACATCTGTAGTAAGAAATAATTTACAGTGGCGGCCAAGAGTCTGAGACCATTAATGACATCAATCTATTTGAACTGTTTTGTTATTTCTTGCATGTTTCATTGCAAAGTATATTAGCACAATTTTTAGACAATTACCAAGCAATTTGTGTGAGAAGCAGAATCGTTGAAATATTTAAGTGTTCCCCTTCTGCTTTAAAGACTCCACAGAACGCCTTTATCTAAAGCCTCTGGTGATCACATCAGACCCACCTGAGAGTCGTCTGAATATGGACTTTAGTGGAAGGGATGAGACACCAAAAAGACTTTCTTGTTCAAAGGCTTTATCACAGTCATAACCGAAAATGTGCTTAAACAGTGACTAAGTGAATATTTTAGACTCTTTCATATTTTTCTTTATTTTAATGATCATAACTTTTCTTTGTTTCAAAAACTTTTGTTTCCAAATAGACCTTTGGACACTACTGTTAGCTGTGGCTGGTGGCAGCTAGTGGCCTAGTGGTTAGAGAGTTGCCCCTGCTTTCAGAAGGTTGTGGGTTGAAATCCCAGGACCGCTAGCGGCACCACTGAGGTACCCTTGAGTAAGGTACTGTCCTCACACACTGCTCCCTGGGTGCTGTGTTCCTGGCTGCCCTCTGCTCCACTTGGTGAATGGGTTAAATACAGAGATTCGTGCTGTGGTGTGTTCTGGTATGACAACCGTTTACTTTACTGAATTATATTTTATTGAAGTTGTATACATGGACATCTTTTAGTGCGTATGTAGAGAAGCACTGTGCTACAACTAACCCTGTTGTGTGAAGGCTGTACTTTAACCTGGTCAGCACTCACTGTGAACTATTTTCATGCTTCAGTATTGTTCTGTATTACTAAGAGGTGTATACACCATGCAGTATGGTAGCATGTACATAGGCCACCCCTGCAGTTGCTCAGAGTAATAAGGCGAAATGATCAAACAGACTTTCTAATACAGACTTTCTAATTCCGACCATGCGTGCACAGCCCACGTCTTCAGTCAGAGTCCTAAGTAGCTCCTACTTTGAATTAGAAGCTGGACCCCCATGGTTAAAGATCTAGTAGTGGAGTGTAGAAAGTCAAGAGGGAACTGAACAGCTCGCAGTCTGAAGTTATTAGACACTCTACAGCAAACAGAGGACAGACACACTCCAAAATCTGTTATGAATTACTGCAGTGTAGCAATTCTCTGAGCTTATTCCACTGACAGGGCTTATCAATGGAAGACGCTCAGTAAATTGCGACACCACAGGAGTGTACAGAAGGTCTATGTTCAGGTTCAGTCTGGGGACACGCGTTTATGAACCCATATGCCTCTGTTCCTAAAGACTCTAACATTCTCTACTTCACATGGTTAGTCCAATCTACTCTCTCTCTCTCTCTCTCTCTCTCTCTCTCTCTCTCTCTCACCCCCCACTCTCTCACCCACACCTACACACAGTGTGGTGGGCCACCTGTCTCCCATGGCTGTGATCAGTGCGTTGCGTAACCAGGATGTCCATCAGCTCTGGCCTCCTACTGACAGCCCCCAGTGTCCTGCTCTAGCAGTGCGTGCATGTATGTGCGTTCGCATGTGTGTGTATGCCTATGTTGTGTGTAATTTCTCTGTGCTTGTGTGTGCACAACCTCAACACAACGCAATTATTGCCAAAAAGTAAGTCAACTGAGAGCGAGACTGCATGTTGAGAGTCAATGCACCCTTTTCAGAGCACACAAACACACACACGCGCCTCCAACCTAGTGCCCCAGACGGTTTAATCTGCAAAGCGACATTTAACGGAGATGTTAGCCACCCCGGAGTTTTCAGTGATTTAAAGGGATTGATTTAATTACTGTGCTCTGTGCACCATATTTATTTATTTTTTAGGATCTGAAGTCAAAAAGCCGAGCATTTGGCGCATAACTAATGCATACCATTAGTCTGATTGTGTTGTCTTTTAGTTTATTCGGTCTGGTCGTGTCCGAGTCACGTACTTAGTGTAATACAGACGCAACACCCCCCCTTCTCGCTTTCTCTCTCTCTCTCTCTCTCTCTCTCTCTCTCTCTCTCTCTCTCTCTCTCTTTCTCTCTCTCTCGCTCTCTCCCTTAATAGAACATGGTGTAATGGGTTTTAAATAATGGCTCTCTGTTGCAGTTAATCCAGATTAAAGGAGGTTAATGTGTGTGTCAAATATACTCTTACAGCAGACTCGCTTGTTGGCTTTGTGCTACAACAGAGAATGCATAAATGATCCGGAGAGACTTTTCAGACTCTGCCCTGTTATGAAAAGGGTTGAAACAGACACCAATCCTGTTTTAAAAAATGTATAGTTTAAAGCCACTGCTTTTGTTTGACTATATTAGTAATCAAGTATATATATTTTTTTTAAATTCATCAAGTAATCAAAGGTGAAAATGGGCAAACAATAAAAATGGATATTACCCAAATCATTCATAGCCTTTCAGAAAATACTTTACGGGGAAAAAAAATGTTGGGTAAACTATTAGAAAGACTGAAAAACATTTAAACATGTGTATGGCAGACTAAAATGTGCATAAATTGGTGTGTTTCCTACTGGAAAGAGAGACCAATAGGATCATTTAAAATATGCATAATGATGCATAATTCATTTCCAACTCATCTTTGCCAACAGGATATTTGTAAATTGTTTAACTAGGTTTAATCGCATAATTACAGCTGTAATAATTTCAGTTCAGAGTGCATTCTTAACAATTTGGATTGTTTGACTGATGCCAGAGAAGCAGTGGCATTCTGTACCACCACACAAACCATGCAGATGCATGGGACCCTCGCAGTTATGGTGGCTGGCCAAAAGAATTTGGTTGAATATACAAATGAACTGCATAAACAAGATTTTTTTTAATTGTTTTGTGACACCAGATAGATACTGTAACACTTTACCTACCTAATCAGCAACTACCTGAAAGCATAACTGAAACTACTGTATTCTAGGGCCTCAAATGAAAAAGCAAGAAAACTGAGTAGCTGCACCTGTGCTGCTTGCGATGGTTGTCCTTAATAAAAAATTCAAGGCATGAGCATTTGACCTTATATGATAAGAAATTGAAACTAACAATCCTTTTATGATCCAGCACTTTGTCCAGAAAGTTGACTGACCCACAAGGAGCTTACAATGACTGACCCACTAGTCTTCCAATGTGAATATTACTACTATTACTATTAATATTACTTATAAACCAAGGATTTCTACTTTGTGCAGTAACATACTTCTAACGACCATCTGTGTCATTAGTAATTCATCTGACTGTAAATATTTATACCCAGTATTTGTGTGTATATCGTAGGGTATTTCATATTGAGGTTTTTCATATGAGAATTTTTATTGGATTCATTTAGACTTCATATTTCATATTGTACTTGTCTCTGTTTCTCTGTGGGTCTAAGAAATTTCCTCTGGGATCAATAAAGTTTTCTGATTCTGGTTCAGATCAAGGCTCTTGCTGAGCCAGAATGTTTCTGATTCCAGTACAAGGTAAAGCCTGTTCTCTGGACTGCAGTCCAACTTCTTTTATTGGAACCTCCAAGCATAAACTTGCTTGAGGCCCAAGAAACACCAAATCCTCCCCTGCACAGAAGAACCATTTTTTTTTTTATTCCATAAAGAACCTTCCAACAGATGGTTCCTAAAAGATTCTTGGAGAAACGTACTTGGAAAAAGCGTTCCGTTGGTAAAGAGCCTTTACATTATGTCTTTTTTTTTTAAATGCTTAACAGGTTTTTCACTTTTCCACGTCTCATTTAGACAAAGGGATTTATGCAAACCAAAAAAAAAAAAAAGAAAAAATTCAAAAAGTTACACTGTCTGCAAAGCTCTTTCCCTGCTTAATGGCGTACATGCTGATGGCCAGTGAGGATAGCCGTAATAAAGGAGTGATTTGTAAATGCTGAAGAACTCGTAGATTTATTTTTCTGTGTTCTTGGACGTCTGAGTGAGCAGACAGCTTGACCAAGCTTTGTGTTCCAAAATCCTCCCCCATGTTGTCCACACTTACCCAACGTCCATCTCTGCTGTGTGTGTGTGTGTGTGTATGTGTGTGTGTGTGTGTGTGTGTGTGTGTGTGTGTATGCGCATTTGGTGCGAGATCGGCATGGGTACAGTGCCAAATGTCGGCCCACTCGTCCATCACTGACTTGTACCTTAAGAAGAGCTGCTGCTGCTGCAGGAATGGAGGCTCTTCAGTACAGTGTCAGTCTCTTATGTAGAGATTAGTACTGTATGCTTTATTGGCACATCTGCCTTGCATACATTAACAGTTGAGCTCATGGAACCATTCTGGCACGTGGACGAATTTATGGAAGCAATTGGAAAAGTCGTATAGTTGTTTTGTAAGTGCTTTGTATCAGAAGCTGCCAAGCCAGAGTCCTGAAATAGTACCATGATTCAGTTAAAGAGCCCATTTCATGGAAAACAGAGCTTTCCTCACTTTTGTATAAACAAACGGGATTAATGTACTATGTAGACATTGTTACAAGTTTCAGAAACACCATTCAGTTCTAAGTTCACGTGCTCCATCTGTGAGCAAAGCAGGTACATTTGAAAAAATTGTTTCTGTGATGTCACAAAAACAACACATTTACTTAGTCCAAAGGTCCTCGTCCCAACCCCCAGTATTTCAGTAACACTTTCTTTGGGAAGGCTGTACACTAGATGCTTTGTAGATTTGACTGTGTTCAGCCATGAGGGCATTATTGAGGTCAGGAACTGATGTTGTATGGTTAATTCTGGATAAAAAAAAACACCACTCCACCTCATACCAATGATATATGATGTTTCTCCATCACTCCGTACTACTCAGAACAGAGATCATTTACATATCAGTTTTAAAGGCACCATGACAAATGAGATAAAGAGGGGCTGGTAAATGATCATGCCAAAAGAGGGAAAAATAAATATAAGAAAAATGTAGGAATTGGCAGTTTTCATGATCACTGTACAGAAGAAAAAAAGCTGAATGACCTCATCGGCAGTCTTGTCCCAATTCGGTGTGTGGTCAAGGGAGAGAGGGGGAGAGAGAGAGAGAGAGAGAGAGAGAGAGCGAGAGAGAGAGAGAGAGAGAGAGAGAGAGACTACAGCAATGTAGAAGGCAAACACTTATTAGAGGAATGGTGCACACACTCGCTGTACCATCACCCGCTTTGCTATTAGCACAGACAAGACAAGGTCACTTTCGATTACACTCAGGCTGTCATCAGATCATGTTTCAGACCAATTTAATATCTTTTCCTCCTCTCTCTCTCCACCTCCTCCCTCTCTCTCTCTCTCTCTCTCCCTCTCTCTCTCTGTGCTGAGTTTTATATCCTTAGCACAGCCACTACAGATGAGTACACTGCAGTAATTATCTTGTTTTACAGTGTCTTTAAATGTCATATCCAGTCCGGGTTATGAAATTAACACTATAAAAAAGAGAGAGTGAGGCTTTGGACTGATTTCATATCAGCAGTGAATCTCAATACAGTTTTTAAAACTGATTTTATGTTTCTGTACACTGAGTCGATTAAAAATATACGATACAGGTATAGCTGTGCAGTGCAAATATGAGTACAATAGGACCACAAATGTCCTAGTAGAAGACATTCATCTTACTTAATGGCAGAGATAATACTAGATGTTACTGATTAGTTTCATGTTAATGTACCAAGCAGAAATCTGTATTCAGTGGTGGCTGTATTATAATCTAAAAATACAGATTCTGTTTATTGACAAAAATAGAGATAAGTAAACATGAATGGGAAATTAGGCCATTTTCCTTCCCTGCAGAAATTATATTTTTGAGTTTTCAGAGAGGCTGAACACTTTGCGTGGTGACAGGTGGGGGCAGTTGGGGAGGGGGAGGTGAAACATGATGTTGTGGAAGGGATCACATTTAAATGATTATCTTATAAATAATATGATATGATGACCAAGGACACACCAAAGTAAAAAAAAAAAAAATCATATTTGAATAGCTGATAATAACAACTGATTTAATAACAGTATCATTTCATCAGTAATTTAAAAACTGACGACACCTGTGTGATTACAAATGGGGATAAATGTATTGCAAACTTAGCTTGTAGACAAAAAGCGCAACATATTTTTTAAAGTCTCATTTCATTAGTTAATTTATTTATTAGATATGAATCTCCTCTGCATTTTAGAAGAAGTGGACAAAGCAGAATGCTGTCTTCTATCTGTATTACTTGATGAGAAGTGCAAAAGCACTTAATTATAAATATAATCAATAACCAAAAAAAGGATTTTGAGTTATAATAAGTCTTGTATCACTCCGATGAGCAGCTTGTATTAAGAAAACAGGTGTGATTGCTCATGAGCAAGTTTTTTCATGTTTTCTCAATAGAATTGGTTCATGCATGTAAAAGTGTATCAAAAGTCCTTTTAAAGTCCTTTTTAAATGTTAAACTGTGGCACCTGAAATATGGGAATAGAGATTTTTTTTTTTAAATAGCTAAGGTCCCACAGATGAATTCATTGGACATTCATCTAATACATCAAAAGAGTATTAATTAGACTTACTGAGAAATAAACCTACCTCGGGAAAAGCAACACTGAGGCTTTCGTACTCAAGTGGAAATATAGATATAATAAATGCAATTTTACTCAGTTAGAATTGTACCAAGAGTGTATCTGCTTACAACCAAATACAGAGGTACGATCCACTCCTGCTTTTTAGAAATAAAGGACCTGCAATTCTGCTTCTTAGCCATTAAAGTGGATGAGCAGTATAACCTTTAACTGCTGCCACACCACATAGTTATTAATCTTAAGACTTAATAAATGACTACTATAAATTATTCGGCGACTGCAGTGGAGCTAATATGCAAGTGCAGTTATGAAAGTCAGGAATCGAAGCAGTGCCTTGTAGTTTAAGGGGTTTTGAATGGTGCCTTAACATACATGTACTTGGACAGGTAAGAACAGAGGGCTCGTTAACATCTCCTGCGAAGATGTCGGCGGGTTAAAGGTGAGCAGCCGCACAGCGGCGGCTCTTTTATTTCTCTTGCTTCAAACCTGTTCACCCAAACCTGCGTGCATGTGTGTTCCTTTCCCTCCCTTTCCACCTGTACATGCTTCTGCCTCTCATCTCATCCCCCACATCGAAGCGGAATACAAAACGAGCCTTCAGAGCGCTGCACTGCTCTGCCACAACCTGGCCAGCGAAGAGTTGTGTTTACTCAGGGATCCGTGCACATTTGGGATGTGTTCACATTCAAAGATGTGCCAAATCATCCCCTCTTACCCCCTCACACTGCCACCCCCTGTTCTGCCTGTGCATCTCTCTCTCGGTCTCTCTCTCCTCTCTGTGTCTCTGCTCGCTCTCCCTTGCGGTAGATGGAGATGTGAAATATTTAAACACACTTTGTTGTTTGGGGACAATGCACTCCAGCAGATGGGCCGGCGCTGCGCGGGGCCGATGTATGCAAATCTCCATACAAAGCAGGCCAGGATGTTTTCAATCTAGCAGCAGCGCCTCGGGCCCTGTTTTAATCCCCCTTTACCCGCGGCCCGGCCGCTTTTTTTATCAAGTCAAACGCCTTAAGCGCTGTGTCAACCTGGACATCTGGCCTCGCCATGCAACCAGGAGAGAAAAAAAAAAAGAAAAAACGTGAGAGAAAAGTGAGTGTGCATGTGTACGAGAGAGAGAGAGGGAAAGAGAGCGAGAGAAAGAGAGAGAGAGAGGGAAAGAGAGCGAGAGAGAAAGAGAGAGAGAGAGAGAGAGAGAAGACTGATGCTGAGCTGAAGTGTAAGGAGTTGGTTGAAAAAAAATGCAAAACTACATTTCCATTGCGTTTTTCTGAAAATGAAAGTCACGTTAGGTTTTTTTTTTTTTTTTTTACGTTTTCTGACACAATAAAGGCTTTTATATAGAGATTCTGTACTATTTGAGCCTCTGTCCACCTTCACTGGATATTTAGGCCAAACGGCTGACTGATAAGAAAAAATGAACAAAACCCTTTATTCAATTCGATATGACACTGTGGTCTCGATTCATTACATTTTTTGTCACAGCAAAAATAAAGCGTATCCGACAATGGGCTTTACGTTAATAGGTTCATGTTTCATTTCTCATGTTATTAGAGCAATTAACGTTATCAAAGTATAATATTTTAAACAAAAGATATGATATGACAGAGGTGTGGTTGGGCCGGTTTCCTGGATGTTCTTTAGCCTCTGAATAAATGTGCATCGTTCATTTAAAGCTCATTTGTTCCGGCTCATTTGCAGCATCATCACAACTCCAAAGTTAGAAGAAGCACCAGATGAACAAAAAAAAAATTGTCATCAATTATCACCCACACTATCCACACTATCAAAAAAAAACTATAGCAGCTCACAACCTACTTCATATGAATATACTTCAGAATGTACAGAAACACCACTGCACCAAAGAGTTGCTTTTAAAAGCCTTTTATATAAGGAAGACACATTTTGGGCCCATTTTTCCAAATTCTCCTAGAAGGCTAATCTCAAGAGACCCCTGGTAAAGGCTCATCCCCCCATTCATAAAGGTCTAGCGATGCACCAGCAGTGTGATACAGTTTGACATGATATGATATGTTTTATATGCAGATGACTGATAATATAGTGTGGGTTTGCTGTATGCAAAAATTGAGATACTCCTGGTCAAATTCTTTCTGTTTTTTCTATGCAAAGCAAGATTAAATTAATATAAATACGTCTTAAATGATCATGATTGCTATTTATTTGTTGAATTTAATATATTAAAAAACTGTCAAAGTTCAGTCAATACACTAGTTTGCACTAGTTTTTGTAGTCGGAAAATGTCGGTAAAAAATGAGAACTGTTTAAGTAAAAAAAATATCTAAGAAGACTAAGAAAAAACTTCTGAAATCACTGTTCTGATCAAGTATGCAAAGCAAAACCCCCACATTACTTCCAAGCACCTGGATTTGGCTGGCACTGGAACAGTGATGCACTGTGTACAGTTTTATCTATTTTATCTATTAGCTTCAGGGTTTTGTGGCAGACAGTGTCATAAGAAATGTGGGAATAGGAGGAAGAAGGGATTTTACTATAAACATATCCTGGAAACTAATGTCCAAACAGTCAGTGAAGAAACTGAAGAAGAGGTCGGACATGACAATGAATTAAAACATATATTGAAATCAACCTTAACTAAAGGTAAAGGTTTCGGAACAGCATTCACCATCCCCTGACTTTTATTAACTTTAGAATATCATTAAATCTGTGAATATTTCTGAACTGGAAGTGTCCAATGAAAGGTGGAAAATTTTCAGTCAAGACTAGAAAGAATGTTAGCTATGCACATACAACAGCTCTGTTTTCTTGTTAAATTCACCAATTAAATAATAACTACATAAAATATGTCATATTTAGGATCATAAGAATTGAACTAATCTCCGTATGTTAGTGATGTGTTCATAAAACAAGAAGTGTGTAAATACCTGTGTTTTACCTGTAGTGATGTGGCAATACTGAAAAACCACATAGCAAATAACTTATAACTGATATAATGACCAGCTCCCCTCTTGTCTCTTGTCAGAAAATGTTGCTTAAAATGTTTTTTAAATGATCCTGACTTGAAAGAAACAAACATGAATGAAAAATTACACATCAGCACACATACTGTCAGAAGTGTTAACCGAATAACAGTAAATGTGCTCATGAAACAGATTTGATTTATGGGAAAATTCGCCGTCTTGTCAGGTAAATATTTTTCCGTTGTGTAAGCGGTTGTGTGTGTGTGTGTGTGTTGCTTCTGGGCTTCAGTCTGGGTTGGTTTTGTTTCAACATCCTCTCCTTTTCTCTCTCTCTCTCTTTGTTTCCTTTTCTCTCTCTCTCTCCCTCTTTACGTCTTTTCTATCTCTCTCTCTGCTTCTCTCTCTCTCTCTCTCTCTCTCTCTCTCTCTCTCTCTCTCTCTCACTCTCCTTTACCTCTTT
>JBBIGA010000132.1:21829843-21841318 GCA_037576975.1 Alestes dentex | reverse complement strand
AGGTTCATTCTTTTCATTCATCCAGGGAGTCAAATCAATGTAGAAAGGAGTTCATAAGTCATCTGGACTTGGGTAGATGACTTATGAACTCCTTTCTACAAGGTATAAGCTAGTATATATATATATATATATATATATATATATATATACTGTATATATACTGTGTAGATGAGCAGTGAGTTTTTCATATTACTATTAATAAATATACTACTATACAGTAAACATTAAACACACATTAAATATACAGTACACAGTAAGTAGTAATTTTGTGTACAGTATCTGTAATTACCTGTAGTTTGTGGCACTTGTATTTATCATCAGAAACCTGGTTTGACTGGAGGCATCGAGGAGAAATCTGGAATCAAACCTGTGTTCTCATCACCAGCTCACAAAATCTCAATCCTTTTTACTGCTTTCTGGTTTGTCTGCCTTTATTCTAATGTTAACTTTGCTAGCAAAAAGACACATTATCATACTGAGAAAAAAATGCTTTTTTCATTGCTTAGAGAAATCTCATGAATCTCATTATCTGTGTGTATTTTCATTTTTGTATTTGTTATCTGATTTACATTGTTCTTCTTAGATTTCACATAAAATAGCATGATACATCTGAAGTCCAGCTTGAAAAAAAAAAGTATATTTATGAGTTTGCAGACTGTACGTCAAGCTGGAGGATTACAAGAGATTTGAAAGCTGAATTACTTGGATATCCACCAAAATTTTACAACTCGTTCCAAGTATCTACCCTAAACGCACTCCCTCCTTCAAGATGCATCATCAGAAGGGAGGGATTTTTGTATTAAAATTGGGAAATCTAGCTCTAGAGACTACTGTGTCACGGCTGTTAGAGGCAAGTGGACATGTTTACAACAGACGTATCAGTGATGATCTGTTTTTGGCCTGTGTCCCTTTAAGAAGAACCCTGAAGACTGAACAGGCGTCCAGAGCATTAGGAACTGAAGGTGAACATCCTTCAGTATTTTCTTATGCAGACAAAATGTGTGAGGCAATATAAACTAAACTCAGTCCGACATTTAGCAGTTTGTGTTGGTGTGTTTCTGTTTGTAGTGTTTCTGTTCATGGTGAGACCCTCTCTCTCTCTCCGTCTCCTTCTGTTTACATTGCATATACGACCGTCTTGCTGACAGCGGTTTAGTGTAATGCGTGCGCAGGTGTGAGGTCCAGTCCCGAAGGGGTCCATTAAAATTGTGCCCCCTCTCTGACTGAGCCACAGACTTTATCTTTAACACTGGCCATATGTTAACCAGGAGGCCAACAGCTGACCGAGTTTAATTGACAGAAATCAACATATCTGGCACTGTGTGTGTGTGTGTGTGTGTGTGTGTGTGTGTGTGAGAGAGAGAGAGAGAGAGAGAGAGAGAGAGAGAGAGAGAGAGAGAGAGAGGGCGGGGGGAGGATATGATTGGTCATTAGAAGGCCTCTCAGTCACTCCACAGGGGTAAGGAACAGTTATTGGAGGGACAGAGCTTAAACAAGAATTGGCACATTGAGAAACAGAAGCTGATAAAGTTGGCTTTCATATCACCATATCGCATTCTTTTGTCACAGAAAATGACTTTTCATTGAAGCCCCTCATGTTCATATTTGACTGAAAACACTCACCACTGAAGCACAATAACAGTTGTTGTGGCTATGAGGAGCTGTAGGCCTCTAAATTCTTTCCTGATCTGCATTGTTATCACAGAACAGTGCAGTGCAGAACCTTAGAAAACAGTTCTAGCCTTAACAATACAATTTGTTCCTATTTCTGATCGGGGAAAAATTGCTGTTTTATACATAATGCACTTCAGCCAGCACTTATTGAGGCTAAGCCGGAGTCGAGCCCTATGGGCTGCTGTCTCATACATTTTTGTATTTCCTGTAGATATAATCTTTAAGGGAACAGTCCAGGGGGGGGGTGTTCTCCATATACATTTTGTGTTATAGTATTTTTCTGTTATTTGTGAGCTTGTTTATTAATTTATTGATTGATTATTAAAATACAGGACAACGTCCTGCATCCAGCATGCTTCCAGTAATGTGATCATAGTATTTTAACAGTGTTATTAATTTATTTACTGAAAATATGTAGCACAAAATTGTCATTCTTGCACTTATTAACCCTATAGGAATTGCTCAGGCCATTGCCAAGTAAAGAAAAGTGGAAATCAATGATGAAAATAATAGAAATGCATCACTAGCCACAACATTAAAATCCCAGTTCTCCAGCCTAGACCTGGACTGTATTATCCATTCAACTGAGTTTTTTTTTATTAAAAATGCTGCAGTCTGGGACTAGGCATCAGCGTGCATGCCATTCTTAATCAGGTTTCATCATGTTATTATAATTTAACATAAAGGAAAATATTAATACTAATGTATTATGTCAGTGTATCAGAGGTGAATTAAAGATTCAGCTCCATCAAAAAGAACTGATGATGAGTGAGAGCGGTGGGAGGGGAGGAAGTGCAACATGATACTATTTTGTTTTAGTGCTTGGTGACATAGTAACGAATCAGAAGACATTTTTAAAGCAGCCAAAAGTCACTACACTGCAGTCAAAGATTCCAGGGAAATAATAATTGAATTATATGAATTGTGCTTAATATGACTAAGCACGTGCACTAACAAGGTAAAAAAAAATCCAGAGCAACATGAAATCGCATGTAAAGAATTCCGAGCACTGCTAAAGTCCTGTACGTGCGCTTGGTTCATTATCATGCAGCACAGTCTGCGCGTGGAAAGGACATTGGCTGAGACGACGGCGACACAGTGACACTGTCATTAGCTTGATGTTAATTAGTAATTAACGAGGCTGTTTCTTTCACGCGCATCTTCCGTTCCTCTGACAGGCTCTTTACTGCTCCGTCTCGCTGAAAACCAATAACGTGCGGAAGGGGGGCCCTGTCCCTTTTCCCATTTCCCTGGCTGGCTAATTAAGTACCTCGCCATCACTTTAAGGATGTTTAAGGGGCACAGAGTTATGATGCATCACCGCCAGCTGTGATACTCCAGGAATCTCAACATTTAAGTTAGCTTAGCCTAGCATGACTGGGCAGACTGTGTCGTCAGCCGGCCGTCAGGTTAAGGCCTGGGCTTCGTTCAGGGCACGTGGCTTTCAAAGCTACACTATGAATTTAGTGGAGATCAATTCGTGTTGCACCTCATCCAGGAGGCTGTCGGAATACGATGCTGATCTGTATATTTACACTGACCACAATCTAGGTTGCCACTTTCAAAAAAAGGAAGAAAAAAAAAAAGCTTTTGTCCACGTTTGACCTCCGCGCTGGCCTGCTGCAGTAATCCTCCTGGCACGGTTTATTTATAAAATCTACTGCGCTGGCATGAGGAGTGTGACAGAAGTGTGGGTCTGGTCTGAGGGATGTGAGTCACTGAGCATGTCCGCACCAGACGCTAATTTACACACCCATGCTGCCACCTCTTAACCTGAAACCTTGCGCTTATTCTTAGATGTCTGCTATTTTTGACAGTTATCTCTACATAAAAAAGACTGATGGCTGATATACATGAACGTATCCTTCTAAATTTGTCTTCCGGTCTCTTTTTTATGAGCTCGGCTATGATAATCTTACTCTCCTGGCACTGCTTCTACTTCAGAGGGTGAGTCTAATGTGCCTGGACTGCAGCCGTTTTAAAAGCACATACACACAGACCACACACACACACACACACACACACACACACCTGTGTCAGGAGAGGTCTGGATATTGTCGCCTGTCCATCAAATCGCTGGGACGTTAACAGCATCGGACTCAGAAGGCCTGGGGAAGTTCTTTTCCACAGCAGTTCCTTTAACATCAACTCAAGAGCGAGAGACAGCCAAAGAAAGAGGGAGAGTGAGAAGACAAGGATGGCATGAAGAGTGTGAGTGTGAGTGTGTGTGTGTGTGTGTGTGTGTGTGTGTGTGTGTGGTGTACAACAGCTTGCTAGCCTTGAGGGCAGCTGAAGACCTATGAATACCTCTCCTCTCTCTTCTCTTTCTCTCTCTGTTGTTCTGTCTCTTTCTCCCTCTTTCACACCTTCTGCTGATTTATGCTTAGTGGCTCGCATCTTATTACTGGCCTGCTGTTCTTAACTTACATCACTGGAGTGGGTGTTTGGGAGCGTGTTTTTCTGGAAGTTAATTTTACACACATTTTTGAATGTACCTATCAATCACTTCTTTACTGGCTAATGTGACATCTCTAAAATTACTAAAATGAGCTACTAAAAATATACAGAAGTTTGACCATGCCAGTCAAATAACAGGTTTAAGTGAACAGAGAACCCTTCTTTTATCACACACACACACAAACACACACATACGGATCAGCCACAACATTAAAATCACTGACAGGTGAAGTAAGTAAACCTGATTATCTTGTTATAGTGGCGTCTGTCAAGGGCTGGGAAATATTAGGCAGCAAGCGAACAGTCAGATTTTGACGTTGATACTGAAGCAGAAAAGGGGCACTTGCAAGAATCTGAGCGACTTTGACAATGATTTTGATGGCTAGACCACTGGGTGAGAGAGTTACCAAAACAGCAGGTTTTGTGGGGTGGTCCCAGTATGCAGCGTTTAGTGCCTACAAAACTTTTATGGATCTGCTCACTTATGCAGCCATATTCGTTGCAGTAGATACGAGATAGGACTTGAAAATCACTAGCTCCTTTCAGCCGGAAAATGCACCCTGTCACTGCAAATTTGCACTGCAAATGTTCCTCAAGAGTGGTTTGAGGAACATGACGAAGAGTTCAAGGTGTTGACTTGGCCTCCAAATTTCCCCGGTCTCAATATGATCAAGCATCTGTGGGATGTGCAGGACAAACTAGTCTGATGCATGGGGGGCCCACCTCGTAATTTAAAGGATCTGTTGCTAATGTCTTGGCGCCAGATACCATAGCACACCTTCAGAGGTCTTGTGGAGTTAATGGCCTTTACAAGTCAGAGATGTTCTGGCAGCACAAGTGTGGACCTAACAATATTTGTCAGTGTGGCAATGTTGTGACTGTTTGGTGCATACTTAAGTGCCAGGTACATACAGAATTGTGCAAAAGTTTTGAGCCAACCTTATTTCTTTATATTTTGGATTGAATCACCTTGTTGGTGCAAAAAACACTATTTTATGTCTTATCTTTGGCATACTGAGTAGATTAAATTAAAGATATGGGAACAAAAGTTTTACTGCAAGAGGCTGTAAAATGCCTAAAGATACAAGGAGCCTAGATAAAGGAGTTCTAACGACTCAGCATTCAGCACCACCAGTATACTGATCACCGCCCGATCATCTGGAATCATCTGCTCCTGGTTCTTCACTGGTTCAGGACTTCAGTTACTTTGTTCTGCTTGAATGATTCATACGTAGGTCACTGTGTGGCTTCACAAACGCAAAACATTCCCCTGAAACTGGTCAGATTCAGGGACTGGACTGAAATTGAGAGACTTCAGGAAGACTGGAGAACTGTTCCTCAAGACTACATAAAACATACAGGAAAGTCTGGCTCTTTAGAAGGAAGAAGAAATGAGTTGTGCTGTAACTCTTAATATTTGATTTCTGTTCTTCACACTGAAGTAGGTGCTTGTGTGCACATGCATGTTTTAAGAGGTTCTGGAAGCTTTTTTATCTGCTGGTTGTCCGTGCATCCTCTAACCTCATTTTTACATTACATCTTTAATTTAAATACACTCATTTTAATACTTTTGCAAAATTAGCAGCATATGAGTAACATATGAGCAACTTTCACAAATGCAGGTATGAATGCCGTAACTAGAAATACTTTTGTGATTATTAGTATTTCTGAAAGCTGTGCAGCAGTTGTTGATGTTGGTAGGTGATAAGTAATATACTGTAAAATATTTCTGTCATTTATTTAGTCAAGTTGTCCAGATTTGAATGTCACCTTTCAAATATGAGGCTTTGTGGACAAATTAGTTTGTGCCATTACTGTGTCATCTACATCATTTTTGGCTGTTTTTTTCCAGTTTTTTACATTTCTTATTTAGCCGCTTCCTACATTTAGTTGCACAGAACCAAAGTCACAATATAATCATTTTACAACACTTTTTGGATAATACTAAAAACAACAATTTCAAATCCTCTAGATTTAGTAACGATCCAGACCCAGAGCTCAGTCGGTGAGTAGTTATCTAGGTATTTTACAAAATAGGATTTCTCAGTTAGATAGAAAACTAAAGTAAAGTCAATTAGCTTGAGCCTATAAGTCTAAATAGTCTAGCAGAGGAAGAGGTAGTGAACATTTCTATGGGACTTGTTTTACTTTAGGCCTAAACTTCTTTGGTGAGAAGTTCTGCTTCATGAACGTGACTGCTGCTCGAATCGAACTCACCGTAATGTAATGACAAAACCTGGTAACAGACACAGAGCTCCGTGTTGCTACTGAGTGCTGTACTTGGTGTATTGAAGACATACATGCAGGCTACAACATCCCAGTCCAGGCTCGCTGAGGTTATTTGGTGAAGCTGCAGAGATACTTTATCCTGTGAAAACCCTTCCAAATGACATTATTGAAGCTCCACTGGTAGAACTACTCCAGCATGAACAGTTCTAATGTCAGAACCTGGTCCTCAAAGCCAGAGAACCTGCTTGTCTCGGGTGATGACACAGGTTTGCCCGATCTGCCCTGGACTCCTGATCTTGCCCCCCCTGCCCGGCGTTACGGTAACGGCTGCGGCCATCTGTCTCCACGCTAACCTGAGCGAGTCCCGTGAGAGGGGTGACTGACGCCTGGCCCGTGGCACACTCGTCTACTGCCAGCTCACCAGCATGGCACACAGCGGCCTGCCATATGGTGCCACACCATACATCCAGAGAGTGAGAGGGATTGAGAAAAAGGGGGAGACCTGCCTCCCTGTTCACAGTCATATGGATCCTGTATAGCCATACTGTGGGGCTACATAATTATGCTTAAGGGGTGCAGGTCGGGGGGAGGTGGGCACACAGGCCAATAGCAGAAGCTACAGCACCAACCACTAAGAGTAGATATAATTCACATACATACATACATACATACGTGTTTTATATGTTCATACTTACTGTCTGGGTGAGGTGTCATTACACACGAGCCAAAAGGTGAAGGAGAGCCCAGCCAAAACTACAGTACACACATGTGGAATTTATTTAGGTTAGTGGTTAAAAAGCTTGTTTAGAACTTTCCCACACTCCGGTTTTTTGGGGGTTTTGGTGTTTTTCTTTTTTGATCTAACAGTTGTTGGTAGTTCATGAACTCTTGAACTTCTGAACCGATAAACTACAAATCTAGCACACTGCTGCCACCATGCGGTAGATACTAAGAACTTCACCAACAGTGTCCTCCCATCAGAGACCACTTCCGATATGACTTATTAGAAGCAATGGACTAATTATAAGGGCCCTTTGTATGAACATACAGTTGTATCTTGATAAAAGCAAGTCAAAATAATGATTAGGCTTGATAAAATATAGTTTTTATTTTTCAACAAAATACGTTTACAAATATATGGTTCTAAAGCAGGAGAATGCTGCATTTTCCTTTCTGAGACAATTCATCCTTTTTTTTTCTTTTAAAGAATAATATAATCAGTACAGTTTTCCAAGACCTCAGAAAGTTGCACTGGTACAATCAGGATGGTATAACAGGTCATCACTAAACTGATTCGTATCATATTCCTTTTTTTTGTTTGTTTTTGGGGGGGGGATATGTGATTTAAGAGGCCAAACATTAGATCATATCTACTGGGAAACAAATGTATTTGACCATTTTCTGTAGGCAAATCCTTACTCAACCCAAATCATAATTCTAACCATTATTATAACATCCCTGTCGAGACAAAACCTTATGTCCATTTTTGTTATACTTTTATGAAATTTGATAGTTGTTAAAATATGTTACAATTTCACACCGAGTGTTTTTTCCTTCCCCTGCAAAGTTACAGTTTTGGAAATAAGAGGGTTCGTCCTGACTGTGGGAATATTTGGTTACACATATTCAGACATACTACTAATGATTATCTGGTAACAGCAGGCTGTTGTAACATGGAATTAGAATAAATTTTGCAGAACAACCAGCCAAGGCAGTCCGACAGTTAGTGAGAAAGACTGTCCTTTTGTGTGAGCCAAGCTGAGAAAAAAAATCTCAAACCATTTGAGCACTCGTAATTAAAAATATTTCAGCAATATAAAAATTATTTACTATATCTTAATTAATCTTAGGTGCATATTATCATATCTATATATTTCTAGACACACTTTTATTTATTTATATATATATATATATCATACACAATAATGTATAAAACTAAAAGACTGCATTTAAAAGGTCCCTCTGAAGAAGAGTGTACCTTGTATGAACATAATCGTAATTATGTCCATCACAATTCACTTTATTTCAAGCAGAATTTAGGGTTTTTCCCCAAATTTCTTTCCTAGTATAAAGGCCAGTTTCTCAGACAGAGATTTTGCATTAATGGCAAAACTGGTCTTAATCCCTATCCAGGAAACCCTCCTTAAGACTATGACTGGCACTTAGGCTTGCAGTAACTGTGGATGAGTGGAAAAGCAGTGAGATCAGCGTGATGGACTGTAACAAAGCAAGAGCTCTAACCCAAGACTGCGACCCCATTAATGAAACGGACCCCTGACTCTCTTCTAACTGTCCACAGGAATGCTTCGGTCAGGCTTTGCTTTTTTTTGCCTACAAGCTAAGCAAAGCTGCTCTGCCTCTTTGGCTACATAAGATCTGCAAAAAAAACAAACAAAAAAAAAAAGAACAAAGTGTTCTTTTCAGACTAATGACCTCAGATAGTTGAATAAATAAACTTGACTATCTGACGCCTCTGTTCTTGGTCAAACCGCTCAGGTCCATTTTCTTAGGTTCATTTGTGATAATGATAAATAACAATAAGTTCCATCGCTAACCACCTAAGTAATAAATATGCCTGACCAGAATACATTCAAAATATATTTGGTCTTAACAGTATACAGAATATTCACAGTTCTTACACTGTCAAACTTCAGTCCACAAACACCTCAGTGCTGAGGCTTTGCCTTCTCTTTCAACAATCAAACTGAAGTCAATTTATTAGTAACTGTAACAGATCCCCATCATTACTCAGTCATTGCTGCATCCATCGTTATGCTACCAGGAGAACAGCAAGTTATTTGACTATCCAAAGAGTGTCAGATCCACACTTTTTAAATGGTTTTTTAAATGGTAGGACAGGATGGAGCAGCTTTGGAATTGGAGCTGCTTAGACAGTAACTGCTGATAATTGTAAGGAACATTATGTTCAAGAACAGAAGACAAACTCTGAGTGTAATGAAGGAAACAGTGATCAGACTGTGCCTTGATCATATTGACACAAAGTACAGTCCATTATACACCTTATACATCTTTGGCCCCTTTTGTATTTGCTGGACTTTTGACTGCATTGTGGTATAACCGACAGTCTTAACGTTTTTTTCTAACTAGTCCCTTTACAGCTGCAAACCACTCCACATGGTGGTAGAAAAAAAAAAATATAACACTGAGGGGTTTAAAACCCAGGGGCAATCTTTGAAGCCCCCATTGCCACACCCCATGGAAACAGTCTCCTTGTCAATCAGACTGAAGTACACATAGACACCGTGGTCTTTCACTTCCGCAGATGTTATCACAGGTCCGGAGTGTCCTCATCTGTAGGATGTGTTCATTAAGACGTGTTCTTTTGTGGTTCTGCTCCAGGTCACTCAAGGCTCAGATGTGGACATTGTGATAGCGCCCCTTTGTGGCATCGATGTCCATCCTGCGCGCCTCAGCGAAAGTCAGGAAGGTTCCCAAACCCAACAGGTTCACCACTGTGATGAGGGCGAAAACGGACGCCCACGAACCAGTGGCCTCGATCAGGTAACCCGAGAAATACACCATGATGACCCCTGCAGAACCGACATACACAGTGTTGATACTACACTATTACAAAAAAGACACACAGATACATCAAAAAGCAAAGCCATCCTAGTAGTTTGCTACGTTGTTGCAAGTAATTCTACATGAGTTATGTTGTAGCATCTAGGTTATCGCAATTAAAATATAATACTGGAGATTTTCACAATATACCGGTTTCGCAATTACTTTATGCAAATGAGCTGAAATGGTCAAAATGCACCAGCAAATCAGTAGTGCCACATCTAATAAGGCTACGAAAACCTGAACACAATAAAAAACGCTATTTAAGAAGGTCAAGATGGAAAAATTATATCTAATCAGCTTCATACACAGGCAGTTTTTACAATTACTAGGCATTAGTTGTAAGATCAGTTATTCACAGTGTATAATTGTATTTAAGTATTGTTTAAGTACAGTTTTTTAAGCAATACTGAAGACATATTTACAATCCCATAAAAAAAGGTGCTGTGGCATACTGTCATATAGCCCACATTTAACCACAGATCTGGTTTTTACCTGTAAATGCACCACAGGTATTCATCACACCTATAGGACACAAACAAAGACAGTATTAAAAAACACCCCATGCTCGCACTTGTCAGCTGTCATTAAAGACTGAGCGATACTACATACCGAAAAGGGCCCCGGCACAGGATGGTGCAAGATCCTGTACATTCACTGACACCCCACTGCAGAGACAAAGAGAATTACGTGACTAAATGAAACCCTTTTACATTCTGAAGTAAAACATTCATATAAGTAGCGCTAATAGAGTTCATAGTGTTAACAGAAGAGCAGGTATACCTGTGGCTGAAGGTGGTGAGACCCATAGTCGCAGAGACAAACGCCACAGCCATGGGGAAAGTGGTGGTTCCGCACAGCAACAAAGTAAACACACTGGATACACCCATAGAAAAAAACTGAGGAGAAAAAAAAAAAGGATATTCAAACATTAAGATGGCTGCTGTTTTTGGGACAGCGTGTGAGGTTCATATACGACAGAGTCGGAGGAATACCTGCATTAACTTCCTCACTGAAGCAGTATCAAAACCTACAGACACACAGAGAGACAGAGGGAGCAAGAATACGTCAACGACACAGAGAAAAGCATGTTTTCAGCTTTATGGGACCATTAAAGTCACAGCACTTACAGCACAATCAAAGTCAAGCGGACCCTCGAATTAGTGAAAATGCCCACAGTCAGCTGAACAATGTGTGCCACATAATTAATGCTAATTACAAGCCATAACACTGACAAAGCACAGAAGGAATTATGCAAACAAATTGTGCTGATCTTCTGCTAGGGCTGAAGTGACACATGGCACTGTTGTTGGTGTGTGTGTGTGTGTGTGTGTGTGTGTGTGTGTGTAGCCTCATACCCTGACTGATCAGATGATCGGACAGGCAGCCGCTAAACAGTGAGGAGGGAATGGCCACAAACCACGGAATCACATTAAACACCCAACCCTAGACACACACAAACAAGCGCACACACACACACACACACACACACACACACACACACACACACACACACACACACACACACACACA
>JBBIGA010000132.1:21816875-21829312 GCA_037576975.1 Alestes dentex | reverse complement strand
AGAGAGAGAGAGAGAGAGAGAGACAGAGACAGAGACAGAGACAGAGACAGAGACAGAGAGAGAGAGAGAGAGAGAGAAACATCTAGAGTTAAACTAAACTGAAAGCACTGTAAAGTATTATATTTAAAACGTACAGTATTTTCCTAAACGCCCAGACTGTCCATCAGCCCAAACTAAAATATATCCTCGCTACTCATATGTGTAAATGTTATGCAACTGAAAACTCAATATCAAAGGCACACTTTTTGACACTGACAAAGCACATTTAAAAGGTACAGATATTCTAGATTAAACTCTTGGATCTTCACAATAAACAAGGATCTCTCCTGGGAAAAACTAACAACCTATAAGTGCCGTTTCCTAACTAATCACAGCACCTCTGTTACAGAATTGCAGTTAACCAAAGCATTCCACGTGAATTAATTTTTTTTCAAATAATACGCTTGTTGCACTGAAGGGTCATGGGTGCGAGTGTACATGTACTATCACTTGCTACGACTCAAAAAAAAAAAAAAAAGACCTCGAAAACAAACACACACTCAACTAGCAATCCTCACATGGTGAAAAAAATTGTAATAATAAAAATTAATGCACTGATTAAAATTTATCGCAATTAATTGCATGGTTTTCTGCGATTATCACATTGTTATACGCAAAATTCAATAACGAATTCAAAAGTAGTGTATTGCCCACTTTTATTTTTAAAGTACTGCTATTTGAAAAAATTACAAAAAACGTAAACATTAACGTAGTCAAATCAAATATGAAACCAAAGCTATTTCCTACTGCAGGGAATTCATGTTTTATCTAGTCTGTTATTGAAAAACAAGTTACCCTCAGAGTCCAGATCATTGTAGCAGCTGCAAAGGGGAACCAACTTCATATTAAAGTCTATTTATCTGAATGCAGTGTTATTAAAATCCCTGTTGGTGTAATGATCCAGCGTCCCATTACTTTTGTCCATATAGTGCCTATTGACAGCCCTAATAAAAATAAATATACACCTGCTCAGTATGCTGTGTTCTGTATTCGCTGCCTAATACAACAAATCAGACAAAGAATACTCACACCAGAACCACTATGAGGACACACACAAGATCATCTACACACCAACAAGTGTTTACCGTACACAAGTACTTCAAGCACTGTCAACACACAGCACCATCAGGAGAGAGCAAAGTAACCGTGGAAGAAAAAAGATTAAAGTAAGCCTTCTGTTTACTTTAGAGACAACGGGCACGGTCACAGAATTAAGATTATCTTGCATGCATAAAGCCGAAGGACCAGACTTTTGAAATTCTGGCTACTTCAACGTGTCATTATAGCAGTGCTGGGCGATTAAAACAACATCAGTTTGGATTGCGATGATGTTTTCCTTAGCAGCAATGAAAAGGCTATTAAACATTGATGAACAACATTTGTCATTTTTAATTACCATAAAAAATCGATTACACTTACATACCATTGCCAGTCTCTTCATTGCAGCAAAAGCTGTCAGACTACATGCTGCTAAGTTTCACACCCACATAGAGGAAATGCATTGTGCACGTCAGTACTTGGTGGAGGAAGACGAAAACAGTGGTGTAGAAAGTGGTAAAGAAATATGTTTCTTATATTCCTTGGTATGAGGGATTTTCTGGTATTAGAAGCAAGGGCTTCTACAACTTTTACTTTGGCAATGTGCACCTTTTCCTTCATTGATTTGGAGGGGGAGGAGATCAGGCCTCTCGCTTGTAACTGATAAACTAGTGCGGCAAAAAGTCAAACAAGGCCACACCGCGTCTGTGGTCCAGAATTGGTCCAACTTTCCTAATCAGTTCTAATACACAGCAACATTTTCTGACTACTAAAACAAGCAACAGCACCAAAATGTCAGAATTTCTGTAATATTTCACTGAGGACCAGTATTCTTAAGGCCACATGATATATGCATAAACCTTTTCGTGCATAAAACTTCCAAAAAACTGCATATACATTTATAACTTACACCAACAAGCATCAGCTGTCGTATGATTTACTGAGGTGCAAAAGCAGCCTCTATGACAACTTGTGCTTGTTGGAGTCCTCCATAAATGTTGACGCAGGTAGGTTTATGTAAGGCTAAGCAATAGAAAAGCACCCATAAATAATGCACAAGGAGTAATTACCACAAGTGTAATCATAATCTTGTTTTTTGCTTGTTTATCAAGAGGCAGGATGAAGGAGAGACTTCTGAAGGTGCTTTAGAAAAAAAAAAACAAAAAAAAACAAGAGCTGCTCTGATTAAATATTAAGAATTCTTTCTGAACATAAAAATACAACCCCCCCCCGCATCAGAGTGTTCAAAGCTTGTGAAAAGAGATGCAGTGTTTTGAGCTGCAGCATGAAAAACAAATCCAGAGCTCTGAACCAGGCGCTCCCTCACCTTCCCCCTTGAGCAGGTACTTCCACATGCAGTATGCCCACAGCACAGACAGGAGGCCCGAGATGTAGAATACACTCTCCCAGCCGTACATGTCCAGCATGAGCGAGCCCACTCCTCCGATTACCAGCGTCCTGCATATAGAGGCTCAATTTAAGAAACAGTCGAAGAACAAACACGTTTTTCCTCCAACCCCAAATGTACTCAGTCAGTCGAGACACATCCGTTGTCTGAGGTTTGCTTCTTTAGCTTTGAGCTGGTGATGCAAACTAATGAAAAGTAACGCAAGCGTACAGATCTCAGGGCAGCACTGTGCAAACCCAACACACATTCTCTTCAAATTGCTTCAAGTTGTAAAATAATCTTAAGTAGGAGTTACTAAAGTAAGTTCTGACAATGTGTTTTCTGCAAATTGGACAATGCAGACAAAACACAGGTTTGATGATGGGTTTTACTACTGTTCTATACGACATCCTTCTCCCATTTTTGTAGACAACAAGGTGTCACACAGGGTTATAACCATACAATCAAGTCTATTTGAGGCGATGATGAGGTAGCTGTGATGTCTGAGCCCCGTCTCATGAGTTTTCGTGAAGCCATCATGATATACAATGTGATATACAACGTAATCAAAATATGTGCTGCAATCACGCTTTAGGGCTTTTTTTTGGTGCTAGGACAACGCTTCACTACTAATGTGCGCTGCGTAACGCCACCAGTATCAGCGCTAACTGGTGACTGAGGGACAGTAGGAGAGAAATAATGAATTGATTCCTTGTCGTTTTTGTTTGCAAAGTGGTTGAAACAGGTTGAAATGCCGTGAGACGGGGAAAGTCCCTAAACCTAACCCTAACCTTAACCTAACGCTAAACCTAACCCTAACCCTAACCCTAAACCTAACTCTAATCCTAACCTAACTCTAACCGTGATGGCTGCACGAAAAGTAAGACCGGGTTGGATGATTTAGGCATTCAGTTTGGACAACCTCAAGTGGTCCAAGGTTCCATTAGCGTCCAGAACAAAACTCCAGACAACAAATAAGTCTTCAATGATGTCCCACATTTAAGGCAAAGAGGAAACTTCACCCAACTCATCTTTTACCACAAAAAATTGATTACACTTACATTCCATTGCAAGTCTCTTCATTAGAATAATAGCAGTCAGATTATATGTTGCTAAATTTCACACCGACATGGAGGAAATGCTTTGTGCACGTCAATAAATGGTGGAGGCAGATGAAAGTAGTGGTTAAGAAATATGTTTCTTCTATTCCCTTGGTCTGAGGCATTTTCTGGCTTGAGCTTTCCACAACTTTTACTTTGGCAACGTGTACCTTTAAGGCAAGGAGGAAGCTTTGTCCGACTCGTCTTTCAAACATCTCATGAACACAGAAACACAATTTCTTCGTTTCAAACATGCTGAGGACCAGCCACTCACCCCAGATATGAACCACTTCCTACAGTACTCATGAGGAAGCCTCGCTCACTCTCCACCACCTTCTGCGAGCACAGACTAGCCAGAGATGGGTAATGCACACCTGAGGAAAAGACAAGAAATTAGGTCTCCACAGAAACATCTGGACAAAAAGACAAGCCCAGATGGATGGTACAGTCGCTCCCTGACAATAACCATCTATCAGACGGGAGTCATTTCTCAAAACGTAGCAGCAAATGTTTTCACCACACAGAAATACCTGAAAGGAAAGGCATATGGTGGTTGTAACTGGGCCAATGTCTGATTACATCAGAGCATTATAAAGACTGACCTCCCGCAGCAATCTCAACTCTCCAGAGAAAAGAGAAAGGTTATAATAATATCACTTGTTAGCGCTCCACGAACGGCCTCCTCGGAGAGAGGCACCCAGTATTTTATTTGCAGGGGGAACCGTCAGCTATTTGTTGAAAATCTGGAAACAATCTTTCGCGATTAGAGGCAGCTTAGATCTTCACAGATCTTCAAACAATTCAGAAGACTCTAAACAAACCTTGGACAAGACTGCATTGTTTTCATGACTTTTTTTTTCCTTTTTTTTTTAAACTCTGAAGAATTTCTGTTTCTTCTAAAATACATCATAACTGCAAGCATCGTTCCTCTGGGTGCACTTCAAAACAACTGAGCTTCATTGGCGCTGACGAGCTAGGAAGTTCGCAGAAGAATAAAGGAGACTCTATTAACAGCATAGCAGATGTCAGCTGTGCAGCTGGGTGGCATGCTGAGAGACACAGGCTTCTGACCCCCCCCCCTCCAAACACACACACACACTCACCCTGAAGGAGGCCCATGAGAAAACGGGAGATGGTCATGGAAACGATGGGCTGCGAGCAGAAATGAGCCAGGATTGGTGTGAACGCCGTCATGGCTCCCCACGCCGCGGCTGACAGCAACATCACTTTTTCTCCTCCAACCCTGAACGAAAACACCACAAACGGACCATCAGGGCAGTTCACCCAGAAGACTTCTGAGAGTCTTCCGAATGTAGTCGGCTCTGGAGATTTATATTTAGGTGAGGAATGAAAGGAGCAGGCTGACTGTACCCTTATAGCAATAAAGAAAGGAGGAGACAAACCTTATTAAACAGATCACATCGGTCGCACATTACAGATCCACATTCAGTGCTGTTTCTTTGTCACAGTCACTGTGTTTTTAATAAACCTTCAACAACAACAACTACAAACACGCACACATGACCGTCTCTGCTACAGTAAATCAGCCTCCACTACAGTCACATGCAAATGACTCATCAAACTGCATGTTAAGTTTGGAAATCAGTACATATCTTCCATAAAGAACACACTTCAATCAATGTTTATTGGTGGGATTTACACATATTAGAAAATATAACGCTAAACTAGGGCCTGTTCAATTTGTTTTATAGAACAAAACTATATTCGGTTTGTTTTGGGGGTTTTTGTTACACTCAACAAATAAATAGAAACTGTAGAGGATGTGTTGACTTATCAACAAGATAGGAAAACCTTTGTGTACGCATGCGTCACAAAACATTACAGCCTTAGTAGGTCACTGGTTTCAGATTGCAATATCAACAAATACCTTGAGTTCAGAATTAGTATCAGTAGAGAAAATGTTGGATAGGCTCATTCCCAATGTCCTGGAGCATCTTATCACAATAAAATTAAGGCTGGACTGATGAGTAGGCCTTAAGAATGACTCACTCTTAACACTGTGAACCAGGAAAAAGGGAACATGACATGTTCAAATGTTTGCTTAAAGCAGTGGAAGCTCATCTTTGTTTACACAGCCTTGGCAAGGTCTATATAAGTAATCAACCAATCATTCTGTTTTGCTCTCCTGTGCAGCCTGCTGTCTAGCTGGCAGGTACCAAAGCTTTTTCAGATCAATGGAATACATTTCTCCTTTTCATTCGATTTCACTCCTTTTCCTTCAGCAATGGCAGAAAAAAAATTAAACAGCAAACTCAACTGACCTACGAAACTTTGTCAAGGCTGCACTCCATTCATTCCAAAAGCTTCTCCCACTACTATTACTTCTACGTTTTACTCCTTTTTGTAAAAATACATTAGAACACGGTCGGCCAAACCCATGCCGCCTGCGACACATCTACATCCTGCTCCCTGTGTGTATATGCAAATCATTCAAAACAGCCCGTTGACGTTGTTGAATCAGATGGGACACACCCTTTGCCCAAACCCTGCCCTCATGCTTTTAAGAAGCTCCTACACCGGTTTCAGGAGTGACGCCATGTTAAAATTACCATCCCAACTTGTTCCTTTTCAGACATTACTAATGCAGGAGAAATGGGTCCAGCCTTTGAGCCAAGACTAGACAAGTGACAAACGTCGGCACTCCCTTTTAATTTAGCACTGTGAAAAACACCACCACCCGCGAGTCTGACTGCCGCTGTGCTGACCTGTCACTGACGTAGCCACCAAGAACCTGAGTGAAGCAGTAGCCCCAGAAGAAGCTGCCCAGCACCATGCCCGACTCCCTCTTCGACCATCCGAAGCGCTCTGCCATGCTCACGGCGCAGATCGGCATGGCCACGCGAGCGCAGTACAGCAGGCATGTGCCCAGTAACAGCACCACCGTCCATACCCGCGCTACTGGCCTGCAGAGAGACAAAGGAGGTAAAGTCAAAGCACTATAAACACCACGGTGACTGAATACAGTTAACATGGACTTCCACTATACATTACTGGATTGGACTGCAACTAGCTGCAGATAAAGATTGCTTGTTAAGAGGCACAAAAAAATGGTCTTTTCTCAACTAGAGTGCACAACTTTCAGCTTTTAGCCAATATTAGAATGAGCTGCCTGTCAAATTCTGACACAGAAATAGCATCGTACAAGAAAGGACGACCACAGAGGAAGGCGAAACCCTCCATCTACAAGCCACAAACCATTTCCCTCATGGCTAGATGCCAAACAGATCTGAATCCAGCTTATGATGGTTACTCACAAAATGAGACCATCCAATACATTCAAAAATCTGATTTAAAAAAATGGCCAGTGTAGTCTTTAATCATAACCTTACCGTCGTGACACTCTGGCAGTGGTCTGAAAGATAAAAACATAGCCTAAACTTGTTTTAAACCTTGGGACAAAAAGTCTTTGATGGCTAAGACGGATCACCTGACAGACGCCTGATATGGTTAACTGACTTTACTTGAAGGCTAGTTGACGTGGGAGAGAAAAAAAAAACGTAAATAGTTAAACATTATCAGTACTGGCCAGGAGGATGAAAATTGTACTTATATAAGCTTGTACCTCATTTGACAGTTCAAGGGGAGGCTGTTCTTTTTATATAACTATACAGTTAGAAGAATCTAGTGTTTGTCCTATATGGTTCAGACTCACTGATCACCTGACGGACATCTGATCAGGTTAAATAACTTTAACTGAAAAACGTGTGTAGATAGTTAAACATTCTCAGTACATTCTTATTTGACAGTTTAAGGGGAGGCTGTTGTGTAAAACTAAAGTTTTACAGTTCGAGGTTAACATACAGTTAACAATACAGTTAGAGGAACATCATCCAGAGCTGGCCCTACATGGTTCAAATCTTCCTAAATTCATAAGTGACGAAGAGAAACCCCTAAAATGTCTAACGCAGCGACACTCTGGGGGGGTCGAGGCTGCTGTAAAAGCGGAAGTGTCTCTATTACTTTCCTGAAAACAGTGAAAGACTGATAAAACACACCCACATGAACATCAGGCAGAGTTGGTCCTACATGGTTCATTACCTGACAGACATCTGATCAGGTTCAATGACTTTAACTGAAAAACGTGTGTAGATAGTTAAACACTCTCAGTATTGGATAGAAGGATGAAAATTGCACTTATATAAAGCTTGAAACTCAAAGAAGAGTTAAAGGGAGGTTAAGTTTTAACTACACACTAGGTTCAGTTAGATGAACCTAGTGTCGGTCCTTCGCGGCTCAGATCTTCCTGAATTCATCAGTGACAAAGAGAAAAGACTAAAATGTGCCATGCAGGGACAGTCTGAGAGTCGATGCTGCTGTAAATTCTGACGTGTCCCCTGAAAAAGAGAGATAGACTGATCAAACCCACTCAAACACTCACCTTGACCAGTTAGGACTACAGTCTGCCCACTTTTTTTGAGCTCCAACTGGTCCGAAGTGATCTGCTGGGCTATCTTTATCACTTGCCAGGTCTGCACTTGGGTTTTTCCCATGCTTTTGTAGAATTGCCATTCAACGAGCAGAGGACCACGTCGTTTCTCGGACTGTCTTTGTAAGAGAGGCTGGCTTGCAGAAGCGTGACAGGCAAAAAGACACAAAAAGACACAAAAAGACGGAAAAGTAGCTCTTATCTCTCTCCAGCATGTCCTCCTCCACGGCTACGAGGCTCTGTTCATTCAATCCTGGACCCCAAAACCAGATTGAGAAGGCTCACTGCTCGGTTTAGGCATGAAATTCAAGCCTTTCCTGCTTCTCCAAGTGATGATAATCCACGTGTCAGGTTCTCTTTCTCTTTTTTTTTTTTTACAGCCACGCAGTTCCTCCGAACCGACACTAGGCTAACTCAGGAAGTAACGTGACTCAGCCTCTTTCGACCAAAACAAAGTACAACAACGGCCCAAATAACTCATACTGTAACAAATATCTTATATTTTGGGGTTGTAGATTGAAGGCACATCAGTAAAGAAGCACCCGAGATGAAGAATGAACTTACTAAAGGCCAGAAAGGCCCCTTTAAATCGGAGAAAGCGAGTGTTGACAAAATGAGATGCTATGCTAAGTATGGGGCAGCATCCTTAAAGATGCACAACAGGAATGTTCTAGCTCACTTTAAGTCCCTCAATAAATGAAACAGGGTTCTCCTGCCATTGATGAAGGCGCTGGAGTGGTTTCTGGTGTTCTCCACGTGTCTGGAGGTTGTGTGTAGACGTAAGAAGCACAACAGCAGCCCGGCATTATGTAATGCAGTGCTGGCGTTCTCACCATCACTGTTTTAATAACCTATTCTATCTGGACAAAAGTATTGGGACGCCTGACCGTTACACCAACAGGGAACTTCAAAGACATTGTATTCAAATATACAGACTTTAATACTGAGTTGGTCCCCCTTTGCAGCTACAACAGCTTCCACACTTCTAGAAAGGCTTTCCACGAGATTTGGAGTTTCTGTAAGAATTTGTAGCTCATTCATTCTGTAGAGCCTTTATGAGGTCAGGAACTGATGTTGAACGAGGCCTGTTTCGCAATCTCTATACCAATTCATCCCAAAGGTGCTTTGTGCATTGGGACAGTCATACTGGATTAGGAAAGGTTCTTCTCCAAACTGTGTCCTCAAAGTTGGAAATATGGTGTTGTTTAAAATGTCTTGGTATGCTGAAGTATTAAGATTGTCCTTCACTGGAAGTAGGGGCCATCTGAGTTCAATAATTAAGAGGTGTATCCCAATATGTTTGTCCATATAGCGTAGCTGATGAATGTGGCATCCATTGAGCTGCTCTACACTAGATCACACACAATTTAGATGCACAAGCTCTTCAAAAATCATTTAATACCTCTGTAAAGCATCAGACTCCAAAAACTGGCCAATTCCACTCTGGATTTTCTATGAATCACAATGTCGATAAAATCACATTATCGAGTATGATGTTAGCAGGTTAACTACATTAAGATGCAACGGTAGAAAACAAACAAAAAAAAACATTATAAAGCAATGACAACTTCACAGAGCATATGATCAGTCCTTGCACTCCCAGATTTACAAAATAGTTCTCTTTGCAATGTTCTTCACTGCAAATGAAGTTTCCATACATTTCCATCAGCACACAACCAGTCCTCCATCCTCCTGAAACTCAGATGTGTACAATTCCTCACAATCCAGTGGGCATAGATCCTCAGAACCTGAGGTAAACGAGCCCAAAGAGTTTTTTCTTAAGCTCAAACCGTGCCATTTCAAGATGATTGAGTCTTGAGTCCAGACCTAGTCTTAACCTACATCCAAACCTGTTCATACAGCCTCGGCCACTATATGTAATTTCTGAACAAAAATGACAAAAAAAATAGACACAAAAGTAATCCTCTGCAAAACACAATGGCTAAAATTCAATTCAGTTCACCAAGTCAAATATAGAAGTAACAAAATCGTATAAGTGTCTCTGCATTAAAAAGTGTTCTTATTTTGGCCATAAATAACTTTTAAATTCAAACATTTCCATTTGCACAACGCATTTAATGCAAAAGTCTCTGATAAGCAATAACAATTATGCTAAACAGAAAAAAAGTATATTTAAGGTGTCAGTCATTGACTGAGTATAAATAGTGAAAGGGGAGGGAAGATGTCCGTATTGTTTCCCCACACAGTGGTGGCAGCGAGCCACTCTCATGTCACTTTTCACTTGGGGTCCTCGATGGTGCCCTTGCTGAGATCAGTCATTTTAGGGTATTTGACTTTCTTCTGGTCCAGTTCATTCTGAGCCCACAGAAGAAGCTTCAGGAGTTTCGCCAGTTTAGGTGTGGACTCTCTGTTCTCGTAGTCCAGCACTGCTTGGTTTACCTCACTCCATACCTATTCACAAAACAAGTGGTGAGTCAGAGTGACCTAAGGACATGGTAAGCACTTTTCATTTTCAGTGATTTTTCATTGCACTAAGTTGTCAAAGAAAGTCAAAGTGACACAATTTAACTTGTGTTTTCAATCAGCTAAGACCTTTGGTGTCTGGAATTTGGTTCACTGGTCATGGACTTTAGCTGCAAGCCTAAAGAAGCTACTAATCAACAGAAACATATACCCTACCAATTACGATCACTGAACCTGCACCACTAAATCATCATACACCTCAAACCTTGCTGTTAAATGACTACATTCATGTTTCAAAAAAGCTGCTACTATCGTTTTTTTTTTTTGCAACTGCATACAGTGTTAATTTTGCAGACTCCAACACTTACGTTACTTGTTAGATATGATAACCTGATTGCTCCAGTGCAACCAGAATCAGTCACCAAACAAGTCTTCACTGATCCACTACGTCAAACAAAAACACTGACTACATTTTGTCCACCAAATTCCCATTTTAAAGCAGGATTTCCTCAGTACTTCAGACTTCACAGAATACTATTAGGCTGCTTTAGATATGCTCTGTTCAAACCAAACTCTCAAATATAACAGCTAATGCCATCTGTTCCTCTATGTTAAGGAATTCCTTACCTTCTGTCTCTGCATCATATTGAGGAGGTCTCCAAAAGGTGACTCCTCTGGGTTGTCGAACGCTAACAGTGCCAGGGTGCGTTCCATCTCGGTCAGGCACTCTCGACTCTCCTCGCCCTGCTCCGCTAGCTGCGTCTGCGCAAATTCCAGCGCCGCCTCTGTCTCTCGCAGACGGATCAACTCGATCAGGTGCTGCTGCTGCAGTTGGAACAGAGGGAATTACATCACACAAAAATCTAACCTGGTGTTTGCTGGTGTGGAAATAAGCGAATGACAGCATTTACCTTGCATGAAACTGTTTTGAAGTCATTTTTGATGCACAATGTGAGCATGAGACACACTTCAGAAAATAAATAGGGTTTAGATCAGCCTCCATAACCTTATTCACAACCTTTATCACATGGACACAATTTATTTTACCTGAAGGTGGAAGTAAAGGTAGCGGTTAGTGTCTAGCAGTTCTGGGTGCAGGCTGTTGATCAGTGCGATGGCCTCCTGAATCTGTCCTTTCAGAATCATCTCCCTGATCTTTATCCTCTCGTCAAGGGAGTCCAGGTCCACACTCGGCTCGATACCAGATTCCAGCCTAAATTTCTCTGCTGCTTCCTTAAAACCCTCTGGACAAACACACACATACAAGTGTGACTCAGAGTGCCTGTTTCTGAGGTAATGAAAATAATTTTATACTAAACAATTATCCTAATGAGAGACTAATCCATAACATGCACTACATTAGATTTGTTCTTTTTTAATGGGTAAGAATTGGTGAAAGACAGATGTTAACCTTTTTTTACTGTTGTTTACAGATGTTTACTGTATATTGATTTATGTGTGTGTTGCAAAATATATTAAAACATCATGAAATAATTTTTTTTTAAAAATGAAAACAGCACTTTGTACCTGTCACTAGGTAATTCATGATGAGTCGATTCATGTCTGCGCGCTGAATGTGAACATTATTGAGCTTCTCCATCCACTCCTCTCGAGTTATGTCCTCTGGCTTTTCAGCATAACTCATCATGAAGTGTCTTGAAGGACAGAGAGAGAAATAAACAACTTCAGTATTCTCCTGAACTATAGAAGTTCCAATATTGCTCTAGTGATCATGCTGCTTCTGGAAAGGATCCACAATACAAACTTCTGAAACTTCACTTAATCACACCACAGACACAGTTACAGGCTTGCAAACACTAATTATTGCTGTTTTTCTACTGTATGCATTCACATTAGAAGCTTGCTATGTTTATTTATTAAAACGTTTCTTACATACATTTTGAATAAATAAATAAATAAGATGAGATAACCCTTTATTATTCCCACAGGTAGGAAACGAAACAGATTATTAAACTATACAAAACTATAAAAGTAAACTATA
>JBBIGA010000132.1:21804471-21816775 GCA_037576975.1 Alestes dentex | reverse complement strand
ATATAATGTGTGTTTGCTGAGGGTGTGGCAGGTAATATATTCCCTCTGGCCAGCAGTTGTTCCATATGCAGTGTCTGTCAGCAAGGTTCAGCTCACTTGATCCTATAGCTGGTCAATAGGATTGATTTCTGCGGTATGTTTGTTGCCTTGCAGATTGTTATCTGTTGGGGTGTAATGATGTACTCATCCCGGCTGAGTGAAAAAACTGGGTCGAGTCAGTTCATAACACTGAGTCCATGATTTTTGGCTTTGGTGTTTAAACAGTGCAGTTGCACCAGATAGTGTAAGAAATAGTGTTTATTCTTAGAGTCACATGTCCGCAGTGTACATTCTCTCATTTTTGCGTTGCGCTATCTAGGGATTTGTATAGAGAACTGGTACTAAATTGGTGCTGGCACTGGTTAGTACCGAAGTCTCGCTAAGGTTCTGGACAAACAGTACTGCTGTCATTATTTATGCAATGCTAATGCATTCTAACATAGCTGCCATTTTTAAATGCTAGATTGGATCAGCAGGAGGGATGGAATGCACATCACATACGTTTATTTGTTTCTATAAAGAAGTGATAATATAAAAACTATTGAGTCCTTTCTTATCTTTTTGTGCAATGTCTTTATTTTTTGCCCCAAATAATGGGGTACTTTCACTAAGAGTATTGATAAGTGGCATAACATGAATAGTAATAATAATAAATTATCGATAAACAGTATCAGTATTGATATCGGTATCGGTAAAATACCCATCCCTCGCAGTTCCATTTTGTTTTGATACATCGTTAGTTGGCTGTGATGATGGAAGATGTTTAGACTGGTTCCACTTGACAGTTGATGAAACATGCTTTTGTTTTTCTAATCAGTGACATCCAAAAGCAGAAACAAACATGCACTGCACTGACGTGTCAAACAAAGCTTATGATAGGTACTTTATCCTGATGAGAAAGCGTCTTAGCTGTTTGTACAGTTGAAGGCCTCAGCGTGACTGTGTAAGGAATATCCAGAGGCATTTAAAAAGCTTTCAACCTGTCGTTAAAGCACTCACTGCTGTTTCCAAATGGGCATGCTCAGGGCTGTAGTGCTAATACATTCACATCTTTAGAGCAGAAGAGAGCCGTTGTGTGCACAGCTAAATAACGTCTGTGGGTGAATTTTAGAGGGTAACAGTGAAAAGAAAAATCCTTCATCGTGGCTGTTTATTCCTACTTCTTTTCAAAGATTAAGACATTTGAATAGTTTCTGGGAAATATTGACATATATTAAACAAAAAGCCTGCTGAAATCTCTCTCTCTCTCGCTCTCTCTCGCTCTCTCTCGCTCTCTCTCGCTCTCTCTCGCTCTCTCTCGCTCTCTCTCGCTCTCTCTCTCGCTCTCTCTCTCGCTCTCTCTCTCTCTGTGTCTCTTTCTCTCTGTCTCTCTCTCTCTCTGTCTGTCTGTTATTCTGTCTCTGTCTCTGTCTCTCTGTCTCTCTCTCTCTGTCTCTGTTTTATTCTGTCTCTCTGTCTCTCTGTCTCTGTCTCTGTCTCTGTCTCTCTCTCTCTCTCTCTCTCTCTCTCTCTCTGTCCCTCTTTCTTTCTGTCTGTCTGTCTCTCTCAGACATCAATCTGAACTCTCCAAATAAAGGTCTGGGCTCTGACTCTCTATCAGAGGTGCCAGAAGAGAGGGGCGCATCTAGTATCACCCCAGTAACACTCCCCCCAGGACTCACAGAGGAGGAGGCTGAGGAGCTGAGGATCGAACTGACCAAGGTAAACAACACACCAACAGCTGCAAAAACCCGTTCCTCTGCAGAAACCCTCAGCGTTTGCCGACCTAAATGTTTTTTTTTTGGTTTTTTTTTTTTAACTTTGTCTAGTAATGTAGATGACCCAAATCCTTTGCACTGCAGCACATCTTCATTGCCTTTGCTGTAATTTGATGGTTTGGGTTGATTTTTATCTCCTGTTCCTCATCTCAGGTGGAGGAAGAGATTCAGACCTTGCGACAGGTGCTGCTGGCCAAAGAGCGCCATGCAGCAGAACTGAAGCGCAAACTTGGCCTCAGCCCCCTGAGCGAACTCAAACAGAACATCACCAAAGGTTGGCAAGACGTCCAGACCTCAAATGCGTAAGTTGATCTCCTGCTTCCTCACTCTGGCAAGCATTTTTACCTATCCAGTTTAAAGATGGTTTTGGAGTAAGCCCTGTCATTTGAAACTCTCAGTACTAGAAGTTTTGAAAAATGTGTTGCTCTAAAAGTGGCAGATTCATCAGTTTTGGGTAGTGTAATTTATTGTTAATGGGTTTACTGTAATGTTCAATTAAGTATGGGCTCAGTGTTTGGCTAAAGTAACATTTTTTGACTATTATATATAAATATGTAATTCTAATGAACAAAAACAACATTTGGTGTATTGTATTTCTATTCTATATTCCACTACTATGTATATACTTCTTTAAGTCACATTTTTTGTTCTTTTTTTTTTCTGAAAGTCTTTGATTTACACCTCCACTCTTTACTGATGCCGTCTGACGAGGGCTTCACAACAGCTGTTCTTTCAGTTCTTACAAGCTAATCTCTCTGAAGCTCACAGCATAGCTCTCCTCTCTGTCTAACTCACAGTCCACCTCTTGCTTCATGGTGCTGGAACTCGGCTCTCTCAGACATTTGGGATTTACATATAAAAGCATTAAAGCACTAGAGAGACTGGCATGTCTCCGAACAGTTAAAATGCTTTGAGTGCTTTTTTTTTTTTTTATGAGCTGAATAGGCAGCGGCAGTATATGAGAATTCTGTGGGAGTGTTTTAGTCTGAGTCAGGAATGACTCACCGCCGCTATTGTACGGCTGATTTACCTTGTTGCTTCCCGGCTATCACTTTTTTTTCCCCCCACAGAAAACGAGATTAGAGCTAGTAACAAGGTTAGCATCTATCCCCCAAAGTAAGATTTTCAAACCCTTCATTTGATTTTAAGAGACCTGTAGACACAATATAGGTTTGGGTCTTCAAAAGCTAAATGGAGCCGATTCATATTCAATGAGAACTGTTGCACTGTTTGTTTTATGACTGGTTTCTAAAAAGCGTGGTCATTACATTTTGTGTCTTTTATCTCAGTAATTGTTCCTGTCCTTGAAATATGATTTTCCTAGGTGCTTTCTCTGTTGCAGATCGAAATAAGCATTGAATGCAACAGTTAATAAATAGAAATAGCAGTATTCTATAAGCACAGCAAGTTTTCGGTTGACAGATGCGGCAAACAGTCATTATTCATCAGGAAGAAGGTATGGGAAAGACAAACGCCCACAGGGTCCGACTTTATTTGACCAGAGACTTCAGAGACTTTCACAGTACAGAACTCTGCAAAAGTTTTTAAAACTGTGTCTCGGCATTAAGTGTCTGTCTCCAGGAAAACACTAGGTAACATTGAATAAGTATACAATAAATAAACAGACTATTGTTACGAGTCATTGCATGGATTTGTTAAGTTCCGTCAGTAGTACATTTGGGGTTAATGAATTTATTTGATCAGCTGAAGAATACAAATGTATTTGTTTGTATTTGTAATGTAAGCTTACAGTCCAGATAAATAGATTTTCCTACCCTTTTTTTTTTTTTTTTTAAGATTACCTAAAACTTTTGTACAGTGTATACAGTACAGTGTATACTGGGTTGGGTACAAAATATGTGTTGAAGCCCAGTAGCTCTTCCAGTATTGGGCAACATGGATCTGCAGACAGTTTCAGTAGAAGCCCTCGGCACTCTTTTTTATGTATTTATTTATTTTTTAAATTTTTTTTTAAAGCTGTGGTCCCAGTCTGTCTCATAACCCTGTGCATTTGTAGCTATGTGAGAACGTCGGAGAAGCTGGGCCAGTGGAATGAGAAGATTGCAGGATGTGAGCTGTGAGTCTGTGGATGGTTTGGCATATCTGGTGCCTGTTTGCTCTTGTTCCTCTCACTAACGTGTAATACTGGGCCTCTCGGGGCTGTGACACCTGCATGCAGTTTTGTGGAATAGACACGTCTGCTTAACCAAGTTCAACTGTGTCCATTTAAATTAAAAGCAGTTACATAAGAAACAGGTGCATTGTCCAGTTTTGTAGGCAACAGTGATCACGCTTCCCTCACTTGTGAGCTACATTAGACTTACAGCTCTAGTGCAAAATTTAAGACGCAAGCTTAAGACACCAAACAAGTTTTAGTTGAACATTTAGGGTAATTTGGAAATTCTATTATTTTGATTTATCACTAAACTATCCCTTTAACTGGTCCTGAAAAGTCTGGGACAGCCTTAACCATGACAAGCAGTGGTACTGAGGCGTTAAGGCTTGTGTGTGTGCAGTGGAGTAAGAGTTGCTTCATGCCCTTTAGGGGTGCTCAGTGCTGTGATTTTATGTCTGTAGAGTAAGCCTTGGTATTGCAGTCTGTTTGACTTTCTCTTCCCTTTAACATGCTTGGTGTGGTGTTGCCTCCGCAGGCTTTGCTAACCCGGTGCTTTTCTATTCAGTGACTGTGACAGCCTGTTGCAAAACCCTCCGCAGTCGCGTGAAACAAAGACCCTGTGTGTTGTCTTTTTTTTCCCTTCAGTAGTAGTGGGTGTATGAAACACTGCCTCACTGCCTGCCTCAGATATTTTTACTCCTCTTCTTCATTCCTTTGTCGATGCAGATGCGCGTCTGTAGGTTCCCTCTGAGTAGGCAGGTTATTTCAGTGTGTTATAGTCTGTTTCTTCTGTCTTTTAGGTTGAGATGTTTTGGTATCTACAACTGTTGAACAAAATAATGGAAATATCAGTAATGAGGAACCGGTTGGACTTTATCGTCAGAGGTGTTCTTGAAATGATGCAGCGTACTTCATCTAATTCCTTGGGGAATGTTGGACTAGAGACACTAATAGTATCCACAGTATACTCAGAAAAGCACACTGACACCTACTGTGGTGTAATTTATCACAACAATGGCAAATTATCAAACTGCCCAGTCTGGCGTGGGACCATTCTTGAGAAAGAAGCACTCACTGTTGCACCGGCTGGACCTTTGGTTCGCTCGAATGTTAAATCAATGCGTACGTAGATTACAGGCCAGGAGAAGAGCCAACTGCTTTTTTTTTTTTTTTTTCACTTTCGTATAGTGTTTTTATTTTTCATTAAAAGTGATGGTTTTCAAAGTGGAGTCAGCTATTAATATCACCATTGTAAAACTAATAGTGTATTTTTGGGGCTCAGACTTGGACAGGGAGTTTTTAATTGAGTGCTGTAGTCACTTTGTAGGCCATGTTCAGTGTGTGGGTATTTCTGTGCTTTTCTTTCCATCCTATTTCAGTGTCCTCCTACTTCTACGGGGGAACTGTTCACTGTTTCTTCCCCTCCTGAAGCAGTGTTTCCTTTTTTTTTTTTTTTTTTTTTTGAAAGATGAAGTCATGCTTTTGGATATTTTCTCTCTGTGCACGTTAAAGATTCAACACACAGTTTGTTAAATGACTGCAACACCCATTTTTTAAAATGTGAACATATTAAGAACTTCAAAGGAAAAACACTTGAGCATTGCTGTTAAAGTCAATACAGCTTCGTCCTCCGCAGTATATACCGACCCGGCCTGGCTGGGATAGTTACAGTCTACAGAGGATGAGGGTGTGCACAGTGTGCGGTTCCCACCCAACATTACATGCAAGCTTAAAGTGCTTGAGGGAATGCATAGTTCTGTTGAGACAGACAGTGAATGGGAGTGGCATTGCTGTAAATCGAGTTTAAAATAGACCTCAGTTACCTGAGCTACTTAGGAGAGGCCTATATGGCCTTTGATCAGGGTTTAACATCTTAATAGAACCAATTTTCCTTCCAGTGCTTGTAATGTTAGGCTGTGCAATCCTTTGGATTGAACTGGTGTTCATTACAGAATGGCAGACATACTGAAGTAGCTCCTCCATGTGGTTTCTTTCTCTACAGATTAAATACTGTGCAGTATAATGTGTGTTAAAGGGCCCGTAGCTTGCATCGTTTACATAATTTAAAAACACCCGCGGTGAGTTTAATTGCCAGATAAATGGTCCAGAATGGCTTATACACACACACACACACACACACACACACACACACACACACACACAAAGGCAAATTGATATACACCATTTAAGACTGTAATGTCAAGAATGTGTGAGATCTCCCACTTCCGTCTCAACAAACACAGTCAGGTAGGACTGTGTAGCCTCCAGCTGAGAGTAAGAAAATAAGCGTGAGTTTAGGACATGTGGAACTGATCTTATCCTGAAAACAGTATTTTTGTGCAGCCTGTGCTGTGGTGTTTCTCTGTGCTGGTCTTTCTCTGCAGTCTACATGCAGCCTCTGAAGCTTCATGGTTTGGTTTTGCAAGTGCGCCTGTATCTAGAATGCTAACCTCATGCTTTAGCAGGGTCTGTCATCTGTTTCATACATTCACCACAGCAACCACAGAGTGCATCACATTTTGCTTTTCAGATTCACCCGCCGCCGTGCTTCATTCACCCACCTGGTTTCTCAGTGATTCTGATATTTGGCTGAAGTTGTGTGTTTAAAAGCGAGTGCCCATAACTGAATCTCTGCTCCTCAGTAATGTTCTGATAATGCATGTAACTACTATCCCAAAATCATTTATGCTTGCGAGAGTGAAAATATGAACATGTTCACCCTGTTTGTTTGTAGATATCTTTCAGCCTCCGCCACTCTGGATGACATTGCCCAATCTGAAGTGTGAGTTGTTTTGGTTTAATTTTTTTCTGCTGTTTTGGTTTGTTATTTTTTATTTATGGATTTATCTTTTTTGTGTGAATGGCTTTGCTGCGCTCTCTCATGTTGTAGTATAGAAGCTGTAGAACTGCTGTGTGATGGTTGCTTGCTGATTTGGGGCCTTTTTTGAGGTTGTTGAGTCAGCTATGTCGCTCAGGGTTGTAACAAGTTGTCGCTGCAGAGTTGATTGTGCTGTTTTGTTTTTTTTTTGTTTTTTTTTTAAGGTGGGTCAGTGGCAAGTGAGTTTGCCAGTAATGTTAAGTTCTCTCATTTCGTTTATGCCATGTGTCTCATTTTGAGTCTTTATATCTCCTCCTGGTGGACATGCAAGCCCTGCTTTATCACCCAAAAATTCTGAGGAAAACTTTTATTACTATCCTTTCTTCCCTCCCTCTTTCTTTGACCACTCATCTTTTTGTCCTCTATTACTTCCAATCTCTCTCTTACTGTCCTCTCACAGGTACAAGAAGACTCAGGAAACACTGTCTCAGGCGGGACAGAAGACCTCAGCCGCCTTCTCCACCGTGGGCTCTGCCATCACTAGGAAACTGGGAGACATGAGGTATCCTACCAGTTTAATATGATGGTTATTTGGGGGGGGGTATACACAATATCACACTTAAATGTATCAGCCAAAACATGTAGTGTCTTATGGTAGCTTGATAAATTTTGCACTGAAACTGCAAGGCTAATGCAGCCAACAGATTTGCACCGTGTGTGAATAAATCATCACACACTTTGCTCAAATTGAGCTATAAATGCTCTCGTGTAGTTTCTGCCACTGTGTGACATGCTATTATTCGGAAAAATGGTATGTTTACATTTACAGCATGTAGCAGACGCTCTTTTCCAGAGTGACGTACATCAGTGCTTAAGTAGTCTATGTCTGTTCCTCATACCTGTAAAGCTAGACTTAAATCAACAACATCTTTTAACCAAGTTACTACCAGCTAAGTTCAGTTAACATGTTCAATTACTTGTTAACTATGCAGAACTGAATAAGCCAGCCTTGGCCACCAAACATGTTTTGGCTATTAGTCTACATTTGGGGTAAGGCCCCAAAACTATCACTTTAAAAGACAAAGAACAATCTCTATTCATCCACTCATCTGTCTGACACACTTTGTCCGTACACAGTCACCCAGCTCTGCTCATTTGCTGACTTGGTAGAACCAAAATAGCTCTCTTCTCTCATGTGGTGGCATTAGAGTCCACCTGGTCTGCAACTGTCTGCACCATTATCTGTTTGTTCCGTCTTGCTCATGTGCCTCATTGCTGCGTGTTCCCGTAGTCCGTTACCTTGCTCTGCAGCTACTAAGGACCTCTCATTTGCTCTGCCTTCCCTGCTGCACAGTGCCAAGGTCTCTGTGGATTTGGCGCTTCCATGTTTTGTTCTGTGTTGATATATCCATATCCGTACAGCAGTGACATTTATTATTTTAGGTGGGTTCCTTTTTTCTTTTCTTTTTTTTTCCTTTTTTTTTTTTTTTTTGCACTTTCCTTTTTTATGCGTGAGCACTTTTTTAAAGACATAAAAAGTACATTTGATGAAAGTAGGATTTGCTGGATCAGTCGTTTAAAACCACTTTTAAAAAAACCCAAAAAAACGTATGACGGGAGAAAGCAGGACACTGTAGAAGAAGACAGCACTCTGGACCCTAACCAACCTCCTAACCAAAGTCCAAGCTCTCAGTTCCCATGTGGTGGTGTTCCTTCATGACATGCTGTCAGCATGTCTGTTTCAAAGCCTTGTTGGGGGATTAGCAGTAACTCCAGCTGTCCCTCCAAACAGGTCCCGGTGCATTTCAAAAGCCGAGCTAATGGCTGCGTTTATCAGACCAAAAGCATGCAGCCTATTAATATCTGTGTTGCCTAGGAGTGGTGTTTTAGGGTTGAATTTAATGTAAATAGTGACAATACATATTACATGGTGGGGTTTTTTTTAACTATTTAATAGTGCTTTAGAGCCAGAATTTTCAAACTGTTTTAACTCAAGAACAAAAGAGAAATTTGATATTTCCCCCGAAACCCAAAAAGACAGTTAAATCAAGAACTGCCAGATCATCTACATGTATAATGCACAGGAGTAAGTTTTGCCCCAATACTGAGATATCTATCTAGTTTGTTCTTTTTAGGCTTTTAGAACTGAACACCTCACACATTAAACACACTGAGGACTCTCTATACTTCGAATGGCTTTGGTGATGCCAGTCTTGCTACTTTTCCACATCATGCACATTATCGGTGAGGGAGCCACAGTTAAACAGGCACAAATCTGCCCCTGTAATGTCAGGTAATATCAGGGGGAGAAACTGGGACACAGTTACTCTCTCAGATACTTGTGGGAACAGAGTGGAACCTTGTTTCATGTTTGTAAAATGATCTATTCTGAGGAAAAACAAGGTAAAAACATTGCTTTTGAAACTGTGCCTCACTACGTGAGACCACTTAAATCCCTACTACTCACTCAACATTAGCTCCAGTGCAAAACTGAATAAGCAAACCTTGCCCACCGAACATGTTTTAGCTGTTACGTTACATCTGGGGACGAAAACTGTCACTTTAACTGACAAACAACCTCCGTTCATCCACTCATTGTCCTTTACACACTTTGATTTGCTAGAACTAAAATAGCTCGGTTTTCTCATATGGTGGCATAAGAGTCCACCTGGTCTGGAAAAAAAAAAAAACAGGGTAAAAGCATTGCTTTTGAAACTGTGCCTCGCTACATGAGACCATGTGGTTTCAACTGAACAACTCAACCTTTATCAAGTGAAACCACCCCTTAAATCCCTACTACTCACTCAACATGACCTCAACCAGAAGCCGAAATCAAATTCGCGTGAAGAGGGAGGGAGAGAGGCCCGCACTCGGCATCTGAGCTGATCAGTCCAGTGTAGTACTGCTGTTTTAATCTGGATAAAGAATCCACGTATTATGCATTTTACTCTGGCAATTTTGAGTTGTGGCCCTCAGTTTAGGAAAGAGGCTCCTTTTCTCTGTTGTGTCTCTTCCGTATGTACTTCCATTCATCCCTCATCGCCATGATTCCATTCTTGAAATTGTTCGCTCTAAAAGTGCTGAACATGTTGATTAACTCGCTGTAAAGCAATCCAGTAATATGAGGCTCAGTATGATCTTTTATTATCTGTTTTGTTTTTTGTTTTTTCCTGCCTGCACTGACCTTGCCTGATGCCTAACGCTCACCCTGATTGGTTCTTTGTTCCTCTTTCTGTTTTAATTGCTGCACCCAATCGGCCCACAGAGCCCTGCCTTTCTCTAACTCCTTTGGGTAAGACTGATTAGTAATCAAAAACAAATAGGCCATGTTTATGTGTAAATGTAGGAAATTCTAGATATGTGGTGTAAGAAAAGGCTGCCTTAATTCTAATGATGAACATGTACACACTCCCACCTGCACTGCAGTTGGGATTCAGGGTCACATCCCAGCTGTATTGTATGCAGCCAGTTTCTTCCAGACTATAATTCCAAACAGTAAAATTTTGTAAAAATTTCGTCCTCTCTACATACTACTTTATGGAATATGGTTTAATTTGTGGATTAATTATTCTTTAAGTCTGTTTCTATATTTATTTGCCCTGCTTGCTTTTTCTGCCGATGACTTCTGCATGACGTACATATGAATGTTCAAACTGCGTAGAGCATAATGGTGCTAGGTACAATGGAAGCAGTTTAGGTTTTGATGAAGAGAGTTTGCTTTGTTCCTTGTTCTGGATGCTCCTGCTTGCTTGTTAACACTGGCACCTCTTGTCTCCTTTTAACGCTTTCAAAGTAGCAACTACTCCATCCGCCACTCGATAAGTATGCCAGCCATGAGGTAAAGTATTTCAGGTCAACCTCAATACCAAAGTCCATCTAACCCTTCTGTTTGGTCTTTGAACACTGTCCCCTTGAATAACAGCGCATGCGAATATTCATGTAAAATAAAACTTGATGTATTATAATAATTAGATGCACATTAAATACACTAGTTGTGAAACCTGTGAAAATATGTTTAATGTTTTGGGTTTTTTTAATCTTAAAATCAGTCTCCATTTGGACTACATTTTTTTTGTTGTTTTTTTTGCATGCTGCCTCCTACAGCATCAGAAATAACATTTGAATACTTCGTTTTTATAGGAACTCTCCCACTTTTAAATCTTTTGAAGACAAAGTTGGGAACATCAAGGTAAGACCAGACCTCATAAAAAAAAAAACCCTCCACTTAATCTCATCTGTCAAGTGTTTAGTACACAGTCGATTACCAAGGATAATAACTCTGATGCACTTACGTCTTTTTCAAAATGAATAGAAAACCCACTGACTCAAGCACTCTTACAATAGAAACCAATAGGCAGTTTCTATATTGTCAGTAAAGGTTAATTGAAAGCATACATTTTAGTAAAAAAAAAAAAAAAACCTTTTACGGAAAATTTACGGAAAGCAAATGTAAGTAAAAAAGATGTTTACCATGTTTTCACTGTTCAAAAGCTGGATGAAACTTTACTACTGCCTCAGAATAGAATATGCAGGTAATGCATAATGTATTCAAATGTTTATTCCCAGAATTCAGTAACTACCCATCGGCTTCTATTGTGAGTTTCAGGTCAGCAGATTTTATACAGGAAAGTGTGTCAAAACGGTTGTCCATGGTAATCAGCAAAATGATAGTAATGCAGCAGATAAAGAATAGAAATGTTCCTTCAAGCAACTTTAGTTGGAGCATTGCCTCAGCCCCCGTCTGATGGACTGTTTGCATGTTGTTGCAGTCCAAGGTGGTTGGAGGGAGAAGTGACGGCAACGGCATCCAGTCTCCGAGCGAGTCGAACCCTGTGCAGGACAAACCTCCGTTCTGAGCCTCAGCACTCCCAGCCGGCCTCTCATTTCATCCTGTAGTGAAGCCTGACCCTCTACAGCCGCCATCACTTCCCTCGCTCTTTATCTTCCCACCTCTCTCTCTACTCCGAACCCGCTTCCACCTTCCACCAACACTTGCATGTGCTTGTACCACCTCATCACTCTCTCACACACACACACACACACACACACAAACGCACACACACTACGGCCTACGTGACATGAGCTCATCCAAAAGAGGTTGTACAAAAACAGAGAAAACGTTAAACCATTTTGTATTATAAAGTATTTTACACTGCTTTGCATAATGTTTTTACATAACTTTTATCTATATGAGAATATAAATGAATACAAATAACTATATTTAAACTCTACTGCCAAGCAGCATTCATCATATGGTTAAGGGGTAAAAGAGAGAACAACCTATGGAAATGGAGGGGGGGGTGGTGGGCTAATGTCAGAACTACAAAAGAGAACAAAAAGAGAAACTTGCTGCAGTTTTTTTTTTACTCCACAAAGTACAATGTGAAGCGACGCTTTGCTGTACATTTGGTGAATGTCTAATCCTCTCTGTCTGCCTTACACTTGCACTCTGTTGCTTTATCAGTTTTGCTGTTCAGAGCATGTTACATTTAAGGTTGTTTTCCCTTTTCCTGGTCCTCTTCTGCCCTGGGCTGTCTTTTTTTTTTTTTTTTTTTTTTTTGGGTTTTCGTCGAG
>JBBIGA010000132.1:21783895-21800704 GCA_037576975.1 Alestes dentex | reverse complement strand
TGCTGGCTCGGTCATCTGGTTTAAGCCAGTTTGGACAAACTGTGGTTCCATGTGACGTCACCCCTCCATATAAAGCCCAGAGCTGAGGGTCTGTTTTTCAGACAGCATTGCAGTATCTTCACTTGGACGTGGAGGGTTTTAGCCACCCAAACCTTCTAAAATGGGCCCCGTCGCCTAGCGTTTTCCTCCCCAAAGCCTCCGACTGAGTAGTAAAGGGTGCTATAACACCATCAGCACGAACAGAAGGTGAGTTTGGTCCGTTTTGTCTGTTTTCTCCTGGTTTTTGTTTAGGGTATACTAGTGGTCCTGTTGTTGTTTTGTTAATGGATAAGCTTTGTTAACGTGCTTTCAACTGCTTTGCTACCTCTGCACAGAACATAAAACACTTTTATAATTGAAATTTGCAAAATACATTCGACTTTATTCATAAATGACCAGTTAATATGAAATTAATGTGTGGCTACAGGGCTAAAGTACCGTTGGTCAGCTAATTTAGCTGTAATATTAAACATTGCTACAGAAACCGTTTTTTACTCATTAGAAACTCCTTAGCACAGCAAAAAACACTCTTATGTGGTCTTTGGCCGCTTTTATGTCATGTGAGGTGGGAGGTTGTATTGTGCCTTCCATCTTGAGAGATGTAAACAGATGTCTCTTTAGAATGCTTGTTGACATTTTCCAAAATGTTTCTGCCAGAAGAGCTTGGACGCTTCTGCAGGACACTAACCATCAAAGTACACGAGGGTGCTTTAGAGAAACAATCCTAGTTTAGAGGCACAGCTGTCAAAATTACATTAAAAGCTTCAAAGCAACCTGATGTCTTTGCCATTGGTTGGTTCATGAATAGTCATCACTACTCTTTTAATTAAATCTCTCTAACCTTACAACACCTTTACATTCAAGGATACCATCTAAAGGACTGGTTTGGAAGTCAGGAGCATGGCAGCAATCCCAGCTAGTGGTTCTCTTGTAGCCACCCATGACTACTACCGAAGTAAGTGGCCTTGCAGAACAGCTGCTTTGCTCTGAGCACCATCTTCCTAATACTTCAGTTCAATAGCAATTTGCTTGTTCTTCACGATTCTCCATTTCTGTCCTCAGGGCGTCTGGGCTCTACCTCAAGTAGCAGCTCATGTGGCAGTTCGGAGTACACCGGGGAGGTTATTCCACATCACCCAGGTGAGTTTTTTACCTTTACAATGTCGCATGATGACCAGGGCAATTCCTCTTCCATGTAGGGTCCTTGGTTTTCAGAAAATGTGGCTGTAACGTGGTTGAAAATTTCTAGAAGCTTCACCCACATCAGAGCCCTCTTGACATGGTGTTTCCACAATAGAGCCTGTTTCATGGTAGTCAGTTGTTGATATAGTGATAAGTAATCAGTGACTCATGTGTTAGACCTCATGTGATTGCACCATTCTGCAGGTATGTCACACATAAGTATATTTTTTTAAACGGGGGATTTGTACGTCATTGGAACTTGACACTAGCTGCAATTTTCTTCATTCTGAGATTTGATGTTGCACAAAGGAATGATTTTGCATTGTGGCATTTATTTATTGAAGCTCTTCTCACTGGATCTATTGTCCTTGTGTTCTAGGCCTGCCTAAGCAGGACTCTGGTCACTGGTGGTCAAGTTTTTTCTTCGGGAAGAACCATCCGGGCATGGGCACCCTGACTGAGGAGGCACAGCAGAAGTGAGTTATTCTGCTCCGTTTCTGTGCTGTGCTATGGACCATCTTCATACTGGTACAAGTTTATTCTTCTGTTTTGAAGATTTGGTTGAATGTTTTTGATTAACGCTGTCTCTTTGGTTCTCTGCAGGTCAGGTGTGATGAGTGTGAGTGACGGACAAGTGATGTGCGTTGCCCGGGATATGGTGATGAAGAGGCAGGCCAGTGAGAGCAGCGATGCTGGGAAGTCGGAGGCGGGGAGCTCTCCTCCTTCTTAAGTCCAGCTTAGGGGACCAACGCTAGGGGACGGAAACGGCTCTTTGTTGTTTTTTTTTTTTTGTTGTTGTTTTGTTTTGTTTTTTTTTTGTTTTTATTTTTTTTATTTTTTTGTGTTGCCATCTGTAGAATAGGCTGCATTTAACATTTGTTTTTTATATCCACCATTTTATACATTTCACTTGAAATAAAATTGTTAAAAGTAAAGGGTTTTTGTACGTTTTTACACATCTGTAACACTGTGGTTGAATTTTAAACGTTTTTGTTACTTTCCACTGTCACCCTGTGTTCACAGAAACAATAAAAACAAATTAAGCAGCCGGATTTGTTTGTGACTAATTGTTTTTTGACCAATTATGTCTCTCGCGTGCACGCTCTCTTTAGTACATAATACTATAGTAGATGATCTTCGAGAAATATGAGGGCTGCCCAAAGTTGGCCTTCTTTTACCCTAATCTCATACCTTTACAACTTCTTAAATTCAAAAATTTCTTCTGAAATATGTAGTGAACTGTAAGGTTTCACAAACCCTACGTTGAAACTTGGCTACTTGTTTTTTGGCCCACCTCCCAAAAATAAAGTGGGCATTCTGGTACCAAACTTAATTGTGCAAAATGCATGTCAGCATACTGGTGAAATGTCATTTTCATTGTAAGTTTTTACTCAAGTCTATGATTTATTCTCAGCTGGAGATCAATGTTTTTGATCCCATTCATATATTTCAAAATGGATCAAGCACAACCATTAAAATGGCTAAAATGTTTTTTTCGTGGACCGAGCATAAGGGAAAGTAGTGTTTTAAGAATTACAGGATCAAGACCATGATAAATGACCACATTGCAATATATGGACAGTATTAACTTGTCATAATTTTTCCTTTTCATACTGATATTGTCATTCCTAAATCCCTACTTGTCCTTGTGCAAGTTCTGCTTGTTCACAAAGAAAGCGTCCACTATCCCTTCCTCTTCTACAGTGTGTGGAGTGACGAAAAGCTTTTACGTAACTGGTGTGTTAACTCTGCTCCAGTGAAGCCCCAATGCCGGCACTCCATTGTGCAAATCCATGTTGCATGCTCACAACAAGTGCTCTGAGGGGAAAGAGTCAAACCACTGGCTCTCATAGTGCAGAGTGCATGAGGGATATGGATGAGAGGTAGGTACTGTAAAGTGACCATTCTGTCATACGTGAACACACCACAGCATAAACGCACAAAATTCTTCCTCTGTATGTAATACATCCACCAAGTGAAGCAGCGGGCAGGCAGGAACAAAGTGCCCGGGGAGCAGTGTGTGGTGACAGTACCATGCTCAAAGGTTCCTCAGTTGTGTCACTAGCAGTCCTGGGATTCAAACCTACAGCCTTCTGATCGCAGAGGCAACTCCTTAGCCACTGGTCCACCAGCCGCCCCAGCACAAGTTTGATGAGAGGTAAGTCCACAAAGTGCTCTTACACACCATGTGGTGCCCCCAGGTAAGACCACACTGCTGAAAGCATAACACTGAATACTGCCATATTTCTGTATCAACAACATAATCATAAAAGCAAAATCTTATGGGACAGCATACATGTTCAAAGGTATCCTGTACACCAGCACTCTTAAAAATAAAGGTACAAGAAAGGGTTCCCCAACAAGAACTGCTTTTGCCTCCTAAAGAACCTATAAACGAATGATTCTTTAGTGAAGCATCTTCTCTTAGAAGGCCAAAGAACCCTTATAAACTGTAATGAACCACAAAATATAAAGGACCTTTATTAATTAAACTTTTTTTTTACATTCAGAACCATTTACGAACCTTTTTTAAAAAGAGTGAATGTGAAGTAATTACACAGTTACTAAGACAAAACAGACATGTTGCATAAGACACTGCATGAATTGAACGATACAGGCCTGAAAAAATGATCTGCTCGTTTTACACTCATGTTACAATAAAGGCTCACACGGAAACAGAACTGAGACGGTACACACATCACTATCCGGGGGAGGCTGACTATTTGTGCAGCACCCTTTTTTTCCCACGTGTATGCACATTTTCCGGGTCAGCAGCGGCTGGTAGACGGATGGATGGAAAAGTTTTTTCTTTTTGTGTGGTGTGCTGACACGGTCCTTCTCTTCTTTCCATCTCCCTTCTTCCATGCTTGGCAACAGGTCTCTGCTAGGAGAGTGGGCCTGAGTGCCAGGAGCCCCCACTGGGGTGTGTATGAAGCAAAGTCTCTTTAAGCAATTCTAATAAGACACCTGTGCTGCAGGGTTGGATTTGGCACTGAAAGGAAAATATAGGGCAGGTATGTAGGGAATGCATTAAGGCGGAAGAGTAGCTGCAGGCTCTATGTACAGTTTTTCACATGTGAGCGGTTAATTTAGCATGTGTGGGCATGGTTGTGTGGAAAGCTGGAATCAAAAAACAATTAACGTCCAGTGCAGAGATCAGTTTAATCAAGTCTTCAAAGCCTGTCCCAACTGGGCAACGGCAGAAAACCTTCTCTCTTTCTCTTTGCCATGTTGTGTACAGTCAGAGGCCGAGTGTGGGGCGTCTACTTGAGCTCAGGGTCAGCAGGGCTCAGCTGTTTGGAGGAAGACGAGCTGGGGCACAGATTCCTCAGAATCACACTTATTACCAACCCTTTGGGCTCATGTCCCGGGACACCTTTAGAGAGAGGCAGAGAGATGTATCATGATTTATGACACTGATGACTATGTTGAAATGCAACACTGAGTGCAATATATATATGCAGCAATATATGGATAATTTTACGGATCAATAATCAATTTTGAAATGTAAATCAATCCATTTTAATTCACCATAATAGTATGCAATAAAACACGTGACTGTTTTTTCCCCATTATAAATTAAACGTTTATTGCTTATGTTTTCACTACTGTTAAAATATGACGTTTGTGTTTTCCGAGCATTTTTTTGTTTTTTCATTCTGAACTGCACTTATATAGTTGATTTGTGGAATTTGAGACGGGTTTAGATACATTTATGGCATTTAGCAGACGCTCTTATCCAGAGCGACGTACATCAGTGCTTAAGTCGTCTGCGTCTGTTCTTCATACCTGTAAAGCTACACTAAAATCAGCACCTGCTTTTAACCAAGTTACTGCCAGCTAAGTTACGCACCTTAACAAACCCTGTCAAAAGAAAAAAGTCAGCGGTTAATACACAAGTAAGCACAAGCAGTTGAGGATACGTGCTCAAGGGTTTTTAAATATAAAGAAAAAGATGCATAAGAGATAAACGAGAGGACTGGTTAGTCACCAAGGTGCTCCTTGAAGAGGTGGGTCTTGAAGACAGTGAGGGACTCTACAGATCTGATTGCAAGAGGGAGTTCGTTCCACCACTGAGGGGCCAAGACAAAAAAGAGTCCTGATGCATGTCGTCCTCTTCTTTTCAGCCATGGAGGTTCAAGATGAGCGGTACTTGAAGCTCTGAGAAGACGAGAAGTGACGCTGCTTGATCAGAGCTGATAGGTAAGGAGGTGCAAGTCCATTCTTGGCCTTGAAGGCAAGTGTTAAGGTTTTGAACTTAATTCAAGCGGCCACAGGGAACCAGTGAAGGTTCCGTAGTAGAGGTGTAGTGTGTGAGAATTTAGGAACATTGAAGACTAACCTTGCAGCTGCATTCTGAATTAGCTGAAGTGGTTTTGTTACCTTCAGTGGAAGTCCAGCCAGTAGAGAGTTGCAGCAGTCCAGTTTAGAGATGACCAGAGATTGGACAAGTAACTGCGAAGACTGACAGTTCTTCATCTAGCATGACACCAAGATTTCTTACCTGCTTTGAGGGTCCACTAACAGAGTTCTCAAAAGAAACTGTGAGGTCGTGGCTTGGTGATGGATACCCTTAGATGAAAAGAAGCACAGTTTTGCTGGGATTCAGCTCGAGGTGGTGGGCCATCATCCAAGAGGAGATGTCGGCCAGACAGACGCGTTTTGGGACCTGATCATCACTGGAGGGGAAAGAGAGAATGAGCTGAGTGTCATCTGCATAAAAGTGTTAGGAAAAGCCATGTGAGTGTATTACACTCCCAAGAAAACCAGAAAACAGAGAAAAGAGACGCGGTCCAAGGACCGAGCCCTGTGGACAATCTTCACTGGGTAGTCATGCCATGCTGCCTGGTACCTTCGGCCATCAAGGTAGGAAGCAAATCATTGCCAGGCTGTGCCGGAAATCCCAAGAGAGAGTAGCCAGGAGGATCTGATGGTTATCCGCGTCAAAGGCTGCAGAAAGGTCAAGAAGAATCACAGCAGAAGACAGGTTGGCTGATCTAGCTGCATGAAGTTCTTCTGAGACGGCTTGTAGTGCCGTTTTAGTAGAGTGGCGCCACCTTGAACCCGGACTGGTGAGGGTCCTGAAGCCTGTTTTGAGAAAGAAAGACGTTGAGTTGGTTATAGACAGCATGTTCCAGGACTTTGGAACTGAAGGAGAGAAGAGATACTGGTCTGTAGTTGTTGATATCTGAGGATTAGGTTTCTTCAGAATTGGGGGGACCACTGTGGCCTTTAAAGCAGATGGGACATGGCCAGTTGTTAAGGAGCCATTGATGATGAAGGTGATGTGCAGGATTAGATCGGAGGATATCATCTGGAGCGTACTTGACGGGATAAGGTCAAGCGGAGCAGTGGTGGGTTTGCTGGACATCAGGAGCAATGACACATCCTCGAGAGAGACAGAGAGGTGAGAAGCCACAAAAAAGTATTTTTTTGGGCAGTATTGGCTGGTCTCAGACTGACAGGTGGCTTGACGATCAGTGAAGCATCTATGCAACATTAGTTCCACAGTAAATAGAGCTAAATAAAAAACAAAACGCAATTTTCACTTCTTAATATAAACCAGGCCGAGACATCACGATGCACAGATTAATTTCCTAAATAATCGAATAGGGATTTACACCCCTTGTCCTGCAGGACTTTTTCATGCTGTACCTTGTGGCGAGGGCACAGTCCCCCCGGCAGTCACTTGGCTTTGCGTCGTTTGTTTGAAGTTTCCAGAGACACTGGACAGAGGCTTGGTATTATCAGTGGGACGGACATCTGCAGAAAGAAACAAATGTTACTTGTGCATTTCCTACAGACACGTGACAGCTAAGCCAGAGCCTAAAGCTCAGAGCAAGCAGCTACATCTTCTTAAGAATGCTTTTGGGCCATTAAACTGCAAGGCCTTTTCTGAACATGTGGGGGTTCTAAGCCACAGCCTGCTTTCTATACAAGTATAAAAAAAGATTAAGGAAGTCGTTCATTTGAATCAGGTCAAATGTAATACATTTTAAAATAAACAAAACAGAACAGCATTAATATATATAGAAAACACAGACTAAATAAATGGTGAATAAAAAGAAAATAAATAAAATAGATAAAGTAAAAAGTAAAAAGCGATTCTCTTATTAATGTCATGCTGTTTATATAAGAACTGTTTTATATGCAATATCATGAAGATACATGATGATACTAACGATATTCTTTAGTAAATAAGTAAATAGATAGACAGACAGATAGATAGATAGATAGACAGACAGACAGACAGACAGATAGATAGATAGACAGATATATAGATATATAGATAGACAGAAAGACAGAGAGATAAATAAGATAATTAAAACACAGGGACGCTTGAAATTTGGGGACCGTAAGTGACTTACGGAAAGAAATGGCACTGCTTAAATGATATATTATGATTTTAATTTTATAATAATTTATTTGTTTTATAAAGAATTTTATAAAACCATTTTGGCTTTCATCATTCCACCATGTTTTTAAATGCCCAATAGTTACTCAGCAAATATGCTGTAGGTCAGTGAAAATACAACTGAAAACAACATTTTTTTAAATACCCATAATTGTTGTTCAAAATGAGATAAAGCTCTACGCGGAACACAGCGTGCTGTTATCCTTGGGAAACCTCCAGCTATGTGAAAGTGCAGCTGTAGGCGAGCGCTGTGAGGGTAAACTCACTCCTGTAGAAGTGGTTGCATGCCAGCAGACAGGCGGGGGAGTTCACGCTGCTCATGCTGCTCGCTGGGAGTCTTTGTGGAACCTAAGCGTGACACGAGGTTACAGACATCAGGGTCCAATGAACACTTTCCAAGGAAAAAATAGCTTACTATGCTCCGAGTGGTACCACCGCCTGGCAGGGGTTATGCACATGATGGAAAAATCCTATAGAATTTGGGGAGAAGGTCTGACAGCAAAGTTGACACGAAACTGTTCAATACCAATGTAACAGCAAATGGATTAACAGGGAAAAATTATAATGACAGATTCTGCCCAGTGACTGAAACTATAATTTTTTTAACTTTACCAACTACAGTATGTTGGGGAGCAGAATCTATGTGACTATCTATGTGACGCTTTGCACATTTTATGATTTATGGCCATTGTTTTACTGTTTATGCATTTCCCCTGCCCTGTTTAGCTTCATAATGTTAAAAAAGAAAAGAAGACAACTAAATAGAAAATTACAATGACAATGTATATTTCCTACAGTGTTGATGTCACAGAAAGGCTATTGGTACTTTTCCAGTAATCCCAGATGTTGATTTCCCCGCACAGTCCCGGAATATTAATCTGGAACACGCTGCTCTTTCTGCACAGTCAGCTGTTTTGCGGAGTAGGCCTGTGGGTCCTGGCACCCTTGATACTGACGCTCATAAATAAGTCAGCACTGTTGTTTTTTGATAAAGTTTTACTGACTAAATACACCTGACACAAGTCCTGACGTCTGTCCGTCCTGACCTCTGTCCAAAGAAACATGACAAAACCATCATTCATCCGTTTGGCTCAGCATGTGTGTTTCTTCATGGCATTGTGAAAAAGGCGACACTAATCGCTCGATCGTCTTTGTTGACCTTACGTAAACAGGTTCCATGAGGTCTTTGTCGGACGGACCTGTGTGACCAGGCACATGTTGTACAAATATCCACATTCGGCTAGAAAAACAGGATGTGTTTATCCTTGATTTGCCGAGAATTCAGTGAGCACACAGGACAAGTTCCACTGCGTGGAACCCCCAAACCCACACAGTGCTAAAAATAGCCCCAAGTGTTGACACAAAATAAGCCTGTTGAATTTAGATACATGCCATCTCTCCTTATCTCAGGTGTGCCAAAGGGCTGCCAAAGTACCTTCCCTTCCATTCTGCTGCAGCAGCCCTACAGTCACGCAGTTAATGATGTACAAATACATTTGTACATCAGTGGGTTGGTTAAATAATGAAAGAGGGTCATTTTATGACCGAATTACTAAGCCATTATCAGTATTTTCTGAATAACTGCTTCTCACATATAACTTCCAATATCCATATATGTCTGGATCTAGGAGTGTCTGAAGCCTACACATCCGTCCAGTGCCTGTTAAAGTGGAAGCAGTGGTACCACACTGATGATGAATGTCAAAGACTGAATGATCCTTTCACTTAGACCTGAGCAGAGATTTGTTGCATTTCACGTTTTGTTCATGTTGGCTTATGTGTGGAGGATCATCAATGTTCGAATATTATACTACTACAAGAAGGGCTGCTATTCCAGTAATTAAGCATATAAGGATATTCCCAGGTACGTCATGCCCACAGCAGCGTTACTGACCATGGAGGCCCTGCTTCAACACATTCTAGAGAATTAGTTTTTAACCTTCAGGAAATAAGCGCCATGCCATAGTCACCAACATTGTTTTGACATGCTGCTTTCATTTCCCCCCCAGCAAGTCAGCTATAGATGCTCAACAGGGTTTGATGTTTGTGAACGGAAGAGTGCTGTCCCATGTCTGGTGTTTTCTGAGTGGTGTTGTGGCTTTATCAGGCGGATTCCGCAAAAAAAGCCAAAATACTGGTGACTGCTTGAAGAATGTTTGTAATGTCACTAAGGTGTGATAAACCAGCATTATTGTAAACTTTCACTTTGAGCTTCAGTGGTCGTTTGGATAAACAATGGTTGTGCCTTAAGAAAAACAACTCAGGACCCCCTAGTGAAGGCCTAACTCCCTCTCTTGTGGTGCCCCTGGTCGCAGTTAAACAGTCTCAAAATACGGGGGAGTGACACGCCTCACACTTCCCACGTCCCAGCAGTAGGACGTCTGTAAACACTGCAAACTATCTCAGATTACAGTCTTGACACTGAGTGCTGTGTTACAGGCCCAGTCTTCCACGACAGATCCCCCTGAATGTCTTAAGCTTCCACTGGTTTATTTCATTGGCTGCTGCAGTATCTCACAGCTATGTGAGAACCCATTACCCCCTGCATTACTCTGATTACTGCTTTATTAAAAAGCTACCAAACCAATATGTCCTCATGACGTGTGTTTTGAACACACCTTTTCTGGAGAATAATGTACAGGGGGCTGTCTGGTGCCCTCCTGCTTTGTACCACTCCTGCTTTCCCCCCCCCATTTCATTTTAGTAGACCATTATGTTTCTTTTTTGAGACTGAAAATTGACACAGTCCTTGAGCATAAAGCCCACTCACAGTCTGACCTACTTTTGCAGGGTGTGCTGTGGATTCTCTGTAGCCAAACTGTAGCACCACCTCCTCTAAATATAACCTGAGAGAGAACACAGAACACACAATGTATGGGTTAAGTGAAAGTGCTTTAATAAGTGGAATGAGTACTTGTGGTCTCTGTCTAATGTTCTCAAAACAAGATTTTGCAGTCAGCTGATTGTTCATTAATAAGCAGCTCAATAAATCATTAATGTTTAAGGACGCTGTGAGTCATTTATGAATGCTTGTTGTTGCAACTACAGGCTTAAGGCTTATAACACCAGGTGTAAGAGAGTGGGGTTATTAATATGCATGTTTTTATGGGATGTCTATATATGACTTGTGAATCAGAATCTTTAAACAAAACAGTTTAAATACTTTGTTACTGTCGAAACAAAACCCTGTATCTCTATTTTATTAGTCTTCATTTTTTACACAATGTAAAGAAATCTATTTGTTTTTACACCATATCAAAATTTCAGGATGATTAGACCACTTACAACAACTCAATTACTAATTATTAATTACTAATTGTAACAAGCCAACAGGGATGGTATACAAAGAGTAAATAGTTCAAATGCTTCTGATTTGCATTCTCTTCATAAATACTCAACAACTCCTGTGAAAAGCACGATCTTTGGCACATTTCTGTGATTTCTTATCATTATCAGAATTTCTTATCATTCCATAGGTTCTCCTTTTGCACTCGAGCCGAAAAGGGTTTCACAAGTTTGCGTAAAAGCCTGATGAGGAGATCAAATCCAACCCAAATCAGAGAGTCATATGAGCATGTGATTTAATAAGAGGTGATTTAATAAGACAAAAAAAAAGGCATGGTTTGTTGTCCCAAATGTGTCTAAATTTGAAGAGTAACTGAGAACTAGTGCAGAATTTAGAATACTTTATTTTTAAGAAACTGTTGCATATTTGCAGGCTGAAATAAATAAAACACCACGTTTTTATTTTGGTGTCAGATATTTGCAGTGTAGTCATGAGAGTAAGAGACTGCAGTCCGGAACTGCTTTTGGTTTTGTTTAGTTTAAAAGGTTTAATAACTTTTCACCCACTGGTTACATACAAAGGTTAAATTAATTATGTCTGGGATTGCTGAGTTTTACACAAAGGCTTTTACTAGCCCAAGATTTTATGCAACACTCTTTCAGCCTCAAACACTAAGCCCTTAACCTAGCACCACAGAATTGGTCTTAAGCCCTAATACCTTTGTGCAAAGCCAGAGCAGAAGGATGCTAAATCCTCTGTGACGCAGACTCTTAGTGCTGGAGTCTATCAACAAACAATCTGCTGATGACACTCTAAACACAGCAAGTAGAGTAGACTTAGCAAGTGAGGGTGAAAACAGAGAAATGTCACAGCCGTGTGAACAGATGAACTGAAAGAAATGTAGCTGACATTAGAGTGGTGGTGCCGTTCCACTGTGCAGAGCTGTTGCACAAGCATGATCTGCATGGAAAAGGCATCAGATGGAAAACTTTCCTTTGACCTCATCATAAAAATCAGCATCTGAAGTATGCAAATGGCCCTGATGCCAGTTCACTGAGTGTCCTTCTTTACAACAGCTGTACAAGACCTGCTGTTATAGAGATGCTCAGACCCAGTTGTCTAGCCAACACAATTTAGCCCTTATCAAAGTTGCTCAGATCATTACAGGTGGCGATTTTTCCTGCCTTCCACAGCTGACTGTTCACTTACTGCCCGTTACCTCCCATCCCTTGACAGGTGCCGCTGTAACGAGATAATCAGAGTTATTGTCTTCACCCTTTCAGTGGTTTAAATGTTCGTGTGTAATGTTTAGTACTGCGGACTAAAATTGGACTCTTTGGCCAAACCCACCAAATGCATGTTCGTAGGGAGTAGTGTTCGATGAAAATAAAATCTAGTCAGCTGTTGAGGTGGACTATTCGGTCTTTAGGATTGTGCTGCACCCAGCAGTCGATAAAAAAAATGGACTCCGATAAACATCACTGTCTCCTGGCTACAGGATTATTGACAATCAGTGTGTAGATCTTGCAAGAGGGCATTTCGCAAATATGGGTGAAAACTCCAATAAGGAGGATTGAAAGAGTCACGGCTTGTTACAAAAAGCTTTCACAAAAAGTGTGTTATCAGCTTGGAAGGATGTCCAAACGTTTGCACACAATCATTTTTTTTCTATTTTTTTTATGTTAATCCAACTAATCAAGTAATGAAGTGCATTCACAGGGAAATATTTAGCAGTTTGCTGTAGAAGTTCAAATTCAAAAATCAACAAAACGTGTAACTGGACTGGGGCGTATTTACAGTTGCACACAACTGTGCCTTCATTGGTCCATCAAACAAAAACATTAAGCCGGCAGGGTAGTGTTTCAGCTGTCTGAAAGCTATCGCGAATTTTGCACGATTAATCATGGTCACAAGCCACGAGTGTAACACAACACTGTGACCCATGTAATGTTTTGTACACTCAAAACATTGTATATAAACACATATGACGTGTGCCCAGGAAGGACCTGTCCCTCTCTGATGGATATGAAGAGAATGACATAGCAAAAGAGAGGTGAACATTCAAAGGAGTAAATCCTATTGTGAGTATTGCTTTGTAAATTCAAGATCCCTGAAGAACAGCTGTCTGGCCTCATATGAGGAATAAAAACCCTGTCCGTGAATTGGTGAAAACTGAGAATGCCTCTTTGGTTTGGGGAATTTACCCCCTGGTATTGAGCGAGGTCACACCCACCTAAAAGACGTCACAAAGGTGACCCACAGAACTGCGTCATTTCAGGCATAAATTCAAGGACAAGGTTGGAAACAATGGAAAGTTTCCATAACATCTCTGACTCAGGAGAAGGTCTCAGATCTAACACTGGAGACCCATTTAAGCAACACAGCATGAGAGACTGCCAGAAAAGCTTAGGGTAACAACATATTCAGAATTAAAAGTAGGCTTGCTGCCGCTTTTCTTCTTAATCTGACTGTATTAGCTGCAGCTCAGATACTATCCTAATGCAGAAAATAAGTAATGGGTAACTGTAGCTTTAGCTCTTTATGAACTCATGCATGTAAGCATGATGTTGTCTAGAGAGCAGAGTGTCAATACTGTTGACCTAAATTTCCATACAACCTTCTCTTTACACAACATAGGAACTATGAGCAATGTCCAGTTAGAAAGAGTTAATCTTGCTGCAAGCATAGATTCACGGTCGTACCTTTTAGGTGTTCACTCCATTGTGTGCATGAATCTTCAGAGACCAGCGGCAGTGTGTGTGTGTTTTGTTAGATGAGTAGGTCAGCTGCTTCCTGCATGTTTAGAGTGTGAGAGCCTCGTGGAAGGGTATGTACCCACACACACTACAGGCCAGGATCTTTATATCAAGCCTCTTCCACCCGAATCCTCCAGGAACGATTGGTTAAAGAGAAAAGGCCGCCCCCATTCACTTTCTTGACCTTTTGGGAGGGCTCCCTCGAGTATAAAATGGTGGTCCAGCCAAGAAAGGGCTAAGCTGGGCCAGGGATCAGCTCCAGGCTTGAATGGTGGCTGGAAATGACAGCATATAATAAAATGCTCCTCTGGCCTCTCTGTCTGGGTGGCCTGTGCTCCCGTCTGATAAGTGATAAGTGCAGGGTGTGCCACTGTGTTATTGTGCTGTGGAAGGTGCTACTGTTGCAGATATTAAGGATACAACAGCATAAAGGCCATGTAACCTTGTGTACTCCACTGTTGTGGGGGGAAAATAGATTTTTATGGGGGTTAAAGATCTATCGCCCTCGCTATTGCAGACTTTGCTCCAAAAATCCAAACACACCTTATTCGATAAATCAAAACACCGAGAGAGGCCCATTTCCCTGCCTGGCTGACTATGTAGGCCTAATAATTTAAGTCAAGCCACCACCCCCACTACAAACACACACTGCTGTGACCTAAATCTGCCAGGTTAGCAAAAGTCCTCCAGAGAAACAAACAAGACAGAAAAAAAGAGTCACATGACCGACTGGTGGTGGGTCCAGCAAAGCATAGCCTTGTCTTAGCTGGAGCTGGAGGGTGGGCTGTAGAGGTCACACTGTACAGAGGTGGTAAGAACCCTGATTTTGGGACGCACTCAAGAAGTAAAAACAAATGAGAAATGAGCTTGCAGAGCATATTTCCATCAGAACTGCAAATTGTACATTACTAAGCACGAGCGTAACTCCCTGTTAAACTGCTCTCAGCTTTTACCTGACTTTTCACCCTTATTATTATTGATCATATTTGTATACACAATAAAACTGGGGCAGCTGGTGGCCTAGTGGTTAGGGCGCTCTCCTTGCAATCAGAAGGTTTTGGGTTTGAATCCCAACTGCTCGTGTCAGCAAGATACCCTTCCCACACTCTGCTCTCAAGATGTGGACAACTTGAGCGCTGATGTACGTCATTCTGGATAAGAGCGTCGGCTAAATGCCGTAAATGAATATTGAAAAGACTGGCCTATATGTTTTCAGTTGTGTATTTTGTTGCCAGTTATACTAATGCAGTTCTTCTGTTAATATTTCACTGACTAATAAAAAAAAAAAAGCTAATTATTTAAGTGAAATGCTAGTTTTCCCCCCTTTTCTTTGCATGTCTAAGTGCTTTCTTTGCATGAACTACTGCTCCTAAAACCCTCTGAGCAGAACTGTCTCATGAACTCAGTGAACAGTTTGTGAATACCAATAACAAGATCTTGGCACAATCTTCATTTAATGATTTGTCAGGCAACAGAACACGCACAGATCTATTACATTTTCAGCTCGCAAACTTGTTCAGTACAGTCATCCCTCAAAATAGCTTAGTAGGAATAAGATCAGTCACTTGCTGATCACATTTATTTATCAGTTTACTCAGCCTCATTGTTTGCGGAGAAGCTATTTTTTTTGAGTTCCTCTTTAGAGTGGACCTAATAAGTGTGTCTCCTGGATGCCATGCAATGATTAAAAAACAATGAATAATCAAAAAAGGATGCTTCTTCTTCTTCTTTTTTTTTTTGCATTGTTTGAGGTATTGCACAGTTAAGGAGGCTTTGTGTTCAGTATAGGAACATAAAAAAGTGACCTTAGTGACTTCCACAATAATTACCATTACATTTCCCAGTTCCAGCATCTCCCAATCAGCTGTCGTCCAGAGCTTTTTATGAACATCTATTTTAGGGGGTTGCTACCTGCGATCAGCAAACCTGTGGTTGAAAACAGCTTGATCTGAGGGTCTGGAGAGAATGGCGAAAATCATAAACAAACTGTCCAAAGCTACAACACAAGAACAAGAAACAAATGTCCCCAGTGACCCAGGAGCACATCAATCAGTAGTTAAGTAATAGAAAAAGTTGTATGATTGGAAGATGTGCCAGGCTCCTTGTACATCATGCTTATGTAAGTATCAGAATTTGGCACAAGCAACTTGAGTTATGGGGCTATCCTGTTTGGTGTCAACGAGTGTAGTGGTGCCACAGTGATGGTGTGTGGAATGTTTCCTGGCACACATTAGAGCCCCTAATATACCTACTGAAGAATGTTTGAATGGCATGGCGCGTTGTTGCTGATTGGGTTTAACCCATCATGGTACAGTTCATCCACACTTGGACACTACAGCATGATGATGCACCATGTGATGAGATACATATCACAGAATGGTTCCAGGAATGTAACACTGAGTTTCATTGCTTAAGAGGTCTTCACAGGCCTCAGATGTCAGCCCTGTCAGTCTTAGGGATAAGATGTGAGTCCAAGGCTGTGCCGGTGTCCAGCTTGCAGCAACCAAACCAACTGTGCAGCATACCATTGAGGACTTCCCTTCACAATGCAGCCGTGTTCCGAAGCAGAGCACAGCTCAAATTAGCAGCATATACATCACCGGTCAAATGTTTTTGCACACACTGATCATTTCTACATGTTTTTCACTGAATATTTACTAAAAGCACGCTCAATATTCTTTGCTACCTTTGCTACCTAAAAAAATTCAATATACAGTCTGTTCCCCATTTGAGTACGTTTATTAGCCAGAAGATTTTTTTATTCATCACTACTGACCTACAGAAAGCGACCTAATAGTTATAATCATAATGTGGATTACCAGAAAAATGTTTGATATTTAACGAGTTATTAAGTGAGAAAACAGTCAACGGTCTAGAAGAGACGATCTAGAATTTGACTCTGCATCACCACACAACCACTTAATAGGATGCCAGATATGTTACATATTCTTTCCATGTTATAAAGGGAACTTTTTTGATCTCACAAATTTTCAGTGCTTAACAGTAAATGAGATAAGTAGTAAAAACCTGAGTTGTGCTAAAAAATAAACTGGTAGTGTGTGTGTGTGTGTGTGTGTGTGTGTGTGTGTATGTGTGTGTGTGTGTGTGTGTGTGTGTGTGTGTGTGTGTGT
>JBBIGA010000132.1:21759164-21770427 GCA_037576975.1 Alestes dentex | reverse complement strand
TTTTCTTTGAATTATTCAAGTTCTGTAAACGCTGCATCATTTCTCTTATTTTGATGTTTTGTCATTTCCCTTAAAATTATGCTTTAAAAAACAATATTTTTATTTGGAAATTAGGAGAAATATTGTCAGCAGTTCTTAAAAACTATGGCAAAGCTGTTCAGTTCAATACTTTTATTTTATTTATTTATTTAATACTTGCACCTATAAAAGATATAAAACCTGAGAAACTGAACATTTTTGCACTGGCTCTTATTTTTTTTCTGGAGCTAAGCCTCATCCAAGACCAGAAATTCCAGTCTTGGATCTATTTATGTTCCATGTGCAGATGCTGCAACCACTCACTGCACAGCTACACAGATAAACTGCCATAGAAACAGAATTTTGTTTTCCGTTATCACTGCCAATATTTAATCAGATCTTTTCACACCAAATCTATTTTTACAGGTAAACAGCAGATGTAATCAAAATCACTGAAACTTCCAAATATGCTCCCCAAACACTTTAATTTCATTTTAAACCTTAAAGAAAAATGTAAAGACTTAAAGAAAATGTAAAGGTAACCCCGTATTCGTACTGTACAGTTTACAATGAACTCCCGCAGTGTTAGAATGTAAAAACCGATATTACCCCTGTATAGACTGTACTGTAATTCATGCATGTGCGTTTTCTTTGGTATGTGCTGTCGTTTTCTTTGGTATAAGCAGGTAAATGCAGTAACAATTTAATTTACAGTAATAAAAATTCAGGGCTTTAAAAAGAACAAAATGAAAAACATGAGAACACTTGAGCTCCATGCGGGAAACTGTTCTGATGCAGGAATGCTGGACTGTGTCTGCCAGAGATGCATCACAAGGCGGCAGCCAATCAGCAGCAAGGAGAAATAAATAGTGTTCTCGGATTGGCTACTTTCAAACCTCCCGCCTCTGAGTCCCGCGGCATTTCACCATCCCAAGACACGCTTTCTTTGTGTTCTCTCCACAGTACCAAAAAATTTATACAGTTATATTTTATATGGAAATGTAGCTGAATTTATGTTAATATTTAAGTTACAAAATTAGTCAATCATATTTTTCTAAATAATTTGGCACTAAAATACATGTAAATTATATATAGCCACGAAAAAAGCAAAAACAAATGTGGGGGACATCTGCGGTTTCCACAAATTAGTAGGTTTACTGTTTATATTTCCAAAACTTTTTTCATTCTTACGTGTTGTTTTTGGTCAAAATTCGAAAAGCCTTGGGCTATGTTGTTCCCCTACAGAGAAACTGAAAACTGCCATAGGTATACTGAATGTTACTGTATATGTGGTTTTGATGAGAAAAACAAACGGTATCAATTTTTCACATTTGCCCACTGTCCCAGCCTTAAGGTGGTTAGGGAAAATTGCTAATTGCCTGAAATGTTTCTGTTTGAGGTTTAGTCAGAAACACCCTGCATATAGAATTTAAATGGGACAAAAGTGTAAAAGCCCAGATACATGTTTGAAACTCGGGTCAAACCAACTCTTTACAGCTTGATTAAGAGACGACTCAAAGTTGGACCCAACATGAGCAGACAACAGTAAGTCAAAATGATTTATGTACATCAGACAGAGAATAAGAACACTATTTTTCGCATTGCTGTAAGTGATCATACCCTTTGACGCCCCAGAAGAATAATCTGTGAGAACAAAACTGCAGTAAATCCTCTGTAACTTGCCCTTGTTGAACAAATGAAACGTTCACTGGCTCTGTTTGATATATAGCACACGATTTTATTAGCATATTTAGCTTTGTGACGTACAGCTTGGGAAGGAAAAAAAAGGTCACAATGTCATGTTTGAAGACATTTTACCTCAGCGGTGACATCCCACCGGAGAAAGCGTCATCTCAAATCATTGGTCTTCATTAATCAAAGTGATATGTTAGGAGCCACCCATGCTGTTTCGCATCAAACAAACGAAAATGGAAATTTTTTGTACCTTTTTTTTTTTTTTTATCTTTCGGCTTCTTCACATATATATTTGTCAACACTTTTCTAAAGAATTAAAATATTTAGCCACATGTACTGGGAAAAAAAGTATCCACTGTTATATAGAACACAATAAATATATAAAAAATGAATAATTATTTAATATAATTTATGTGGAATTAAAGAGGGAAATGGGCAACCAGTAAGACTAACAATTACATAAATAGTCATTTACCTGAGGTTTAGTTTGTTTTTTTGTAATTTAATACTCGACGTCAGCCCAGCGAAGGGCGTGTAAATGGCTTTTAATCACAAAAGGAATAGACTGCGGTGTCCCGGTTAGTAGTCAGAACAGAAGATCATATTACAATGACGCTTCATTTTTTTCTTTCTGTGGTCAGCAGTTTGAGAGAAGGACTGGAGGTTCGTCTCGATTCAAGGACAGGACTCGTCTAAGCACTGCTGCAATCAACATGACTTGGGCCCATTTCCCTTCGATAAACAAGCAATCAGATTAAATCAAGCAATGCACGGGAATGGGAGGGAGAAAAAAAAAAAAAAAAACGAACTGCTTTCGGTCAAACAAAACAATGAGAAACAAGAAGGAAAAAAAGAGAATCTCAAAAATCTGTACATGTAAACATCACACTTCCACTGAGTCCAAAATGAAGAGGAAATAGAGAGTGTTTCCCATTGGTCTATAAGGTACATATCCAAAGCAGAGCTCACCTCAGTGGCTCCTAATACAGTAAAGCAGGAAAACAGAGGAAACAGTTTGAGAGAACTAAAGCACCACCAAATCATATAGACAGACTATGGAGGGAAACTGGTATGATTCAACTTTTGCTGTACACCACTGCAGTAGAAAAATAAAAAGTCATTTTTTTTCTCCTTACATTTTTGCTGAGCTATACAATTGGCCAAAAACAGACCTTGTTTTTTTTTTTTGTTGGTTTTTTCTTTTATTTAAGTGTGTGTAGTTTAAGTTTAGCAGCTACCGTAACCAGAGTCACACCTGAATGCACAGTCTGAACCAAAGGACAATCTGTATGTGTGCACACTGTACATGACATGCCATCACATGACTGGTAGACAGCCCACACGGATATAAAGGACCGGCTCTGTGTGGTAAAGTCTCACCAATCAAATAAACAAAGCCTCGACGGCTGACTACTCGGACATATTCATCACTACTGTAAATATGGACAGATCAGGGGCTTAAGCACTCCCATTACAGACATCTATGATCCAAACAATTTGGAGAGCTAGTGACGGCCAGCTTAGCTCCTCAAAGGCAAAGTACGGTCGCAGCAGAAATGTGAAACCAAGCAGTATTTTTGTTTTTCTTCGAATGGCGCGTTTAAGTAAATAATGGATACAATGTAATATAAAGTTGAGGCTGTAGTACTATTTACAAGGAAATGAATCTGGGGGAAAAAACAGTTGCGTCATCAACGTATTTTGCTTTAATCAAGAAAATGCACTTTGCCTTTGTAGGGTTTATAAAGGTTGTTAAAGCCCCAATAAAACGCAGAGACATGGTACTTTTTACATGTTTTAGATGGGGGCCATTTGTAGTAGTGTTGCTGCTTTAGGCGCTGGAATCCTATTGGGTTTCAGTCACAGCACAGTTTCCCAGACCCAGATGAAACCTAAGCCTAGACTAAAAGGGACGTCCAACGGTGATTCGCCATTGGCATGCCGGTTTAGTCCGAGCCAAAGCCAAGTCCGTGTCCAGGAAACTGCACCATAGAGTGTGTGTAAGTAGGCTGTCCTCAGTGTATCTGTAGTGCCTGGTGACTTGGGTCTGGTCAACTGCTTCACATTTTGACATCCTTCATTGGAATGTATAGGCATACAGAATAACTTCACTTGGGATGTTGGTGTTGTACAAAATAGTTCTGAAAAGACCACTTACTTGTAATACAAAAAGGAATTTAAAAAAGAATAACTGTAATCGTGTGAACTATAATAAAAAATAGAAATCAGATAAAAAGGTGTCGACAGTGGGCCGCTAGGAGTCTTCCACAGGTAGTGAGAAGGGTTGGATATCCGGGACGCCAGAGAGATGCTCCGATTATGGCTAAAAACACCCCGCACTCTTCCATACGCACTGTAAACAATAGCTGCACACGGAGAACACAGAGAAGGGAAAACCAAACAGCGAACTAATTACACCTTCCAAGATTGTCGTTTGCCTTTTTTTTTTTTCCGTACAGTTTGTATCCGTAAAAAGTAGCTGTCCATGAGCTGGAGAGAAGCCGTCTCCAGAGAAGCGCGTGAGTGGTTCAGGAGCTTTTAGCAAGAGCCTCTTTTTCCTCAGTGGTCTCAAAACCTCTCCACAAATTGACGATAGCAATCCCTTGTCTATGTTACAAATGCATAACTGTCACAATCTCAAATTTTTTTTTCCTTCAAGAAACCGTTAGCAGAACTCAGTGGCAGAAGTGAGGTTGGCAGAAGTACGTGAGGTTAGTAAAAATTCAGCAGCGTTCGACACAAGTCGTTTTAATAAGCAGTGGGACCCATCCCTCGCTCCGACCCCGAGCAGACAGAGAAAGACAGGATGAGAGAGAAGAGTCAGGGGTCAGCCCTCACACCTGGCCTTCACCCATCCATCAGCCCTCACACTCTTAACAACAAAGACGCCAAAAACTGCGGCAAGGCCATAGCAGAACCACAGTAAGATGGATGGTTCTTAAAGAAACTGCTTCCCCAAATGAGATGTTAGTGCGAGGAACTTTCTGAAAGTCTTAGAACCCTATGACCAAGCCACGAACCGCTCAGGAACCTTTATTTTTTAAGGGTGTGCTGCTGATAGAGTAAGGACTGAGGGGGAAGTGAGAGGGAGAGAAATAAATACAAGCAAGATCTCGACAAAGAGAGGTCCACGTTGAAGAACCGGAGGGATGGATCCACTAAAAAAGAAAGAAATTTTAAAAGGAAACCCAGCATAAGCACAGTGAGGAGAGGACTGGTCGTTTTGCATATTTCTTCATCCTTGTCGCTATACCAACCACATTTCTGGTCAATGATCAGTCAATAATTTCTCAGAGAGAGATCAAATGTGTGGACAAACCAAGACACGCTCCAAAAGAATGTAACATTTCTTTTCTTCCTCTGGGTTTACAGCGGAAGCTTGAAAAAGTGTCAACACATCGACGCCAGCACTTCATCTGAAGTTAGGCTGGACAGATCATGTAAAACTGAACTATATAAAGAATGTACAATGACAACGACAACTCAGAAAATAAACATGCACAGGGCATGCTGTACATTTACTGAAATGCCAAAAGCAGTACAGATGCTGCAAATAGTTCTGTTTTGCATTATAACGCCTTCACATCCATCTGTCTACTACTGGGGATGTTACTATGATTTTATCTAAGCCTCACGCGCTTGTATTTTCTCCACTACGGGTTTCCAATCCTAGGGGTTGACAGGGCGAACATCACACCCGTATTTACAGCAAGGTGAGATTCTCACAGTAGTAGCGCAGGCCTAGTGAAATGCAACGATTACGGAACCCCTGTTTGGGTAGGTCTTGGTAGTATCTCCACATCCCTCTCTCTCTCTCTCTCTCTGTCTCTCTCCCTTAGGACGAGGAACGCTTTTGATTATCTTTTGCATTGCGATACTCTTCCTCTCGTTCCTCACCAGCAGTGCAACCTCAAGCTTTTTAAACACAGGAGCTCCACAGTAGCAGACCAGCACTGCCTCAGTGTGCAAAGAGGAGCAAAATTACAGTGACACTCCAGTCGGCCCACCCCCGAACACAAGCCTGCCTCGCCAGCTCAAAACAGCTTGCATGTTCTGCTCCCTCCCTCTGAAGATTCTGTTCCCCAGACACTGCACAGCTGAGACAGGAGAGCCCATTTAGGGCGTGTGTGCGTGGTCCAAAGCTCATCCCTACTGATCTATGGAGCCAAGCATATACCGTAGCACTTGAACTCGAAACAAAAAAAACAACAAAAAAAAAAAGAAAAGAAAGCAAATGCAGCCCTCAGAGATAAACAAAATGTTATTGACAAATATGCAAAAACTGGGTGACGGCAGTATTTGTTTCTATCAATGATTCAAATTGATACAGTTTTCCGTTTTTATTTTTTTGTCCATTTCTGGTTCTTTTTTTTTTTTTTTGCGTTTTCGTTGATTTTTTTTTTTCATCTTTGAGGTGCTCTGGTTGTGTAGGAGGCTTGAGGTTTCAGGTCTGTGGCGTAAAGTCCAAGTCCTTTAGCAGCAGAGTGGATTAATGGCCTTCAAGAAGAGTCAACAGATATAAAGACTAAACAGACCCTCCCTCCATCCTTCTCTACCTCCCTCCCTCCCTTCCTCCCTTCTCTCTCTCCATCCGCTGATCCAAAGCTGAGCATGAAAGAGGGATGAATCAAAGAGGAGAGGCAGAAGGGCATTGAAGAAAAGAAAAGAAAAAAAAGACGAAAAAGGGGTGACCCGTAAGAAAGGAAGTAAAGTGGACAGTTGGCATCTGGAGGTGGAAACACCTCGAGGGGGGCTACGGCAAGTGTGCAGGCCCGAAAAAAAAGACCTAACTGTTAAAGAGGAGATCGTTACCTCATCAAAACACTTCGACAGGTTCTAATCCTTCGATTCAGTGTAATTCCAGTGTACTTCTGTAATCAATACTTTCAGAGTTGAATATGTACATCACGTTATAGAAGCAAAAAAAGACAAAAACAAATCAATTAAATAACTACAGAAATGAACAAATCTCACTCCCTGTATGTACTGCCTCTTTCAAGTCTTGTCGAGGCACTGGACACATAAAGTGGTGGAGGAGAGGGAGCGATTTTACCCCCCCGGGGACAAAAAGAGCATGGGACTGGGACACACGGGGACGGGGGGTCGGGGTTTCGGACAAGCTGAGGTATTTCCAGGTGGGCTCCCCACCTGTGTATTCGAATGCATAAGTTACACAATTTTCTCCCCACAGCAAAAAAGAGTCGTTAGGGGAGGAGAGGTCAGAGCGAGTGGAAAAAAAGTGCTTCAGAACACAGAGCGCTTTTATTTACAGCAAATGCGAAAGTCTCTCTCTCAGTTTTTTTTCAGTTTCTTGCCATTTTGTTTTCTCTTCAATTGTTTTCTCTTTTTCTAGTCATCTTCCGTAGCCTCAAGAAAAGTGTCTTCACTTAGTTAGAGCTAAACCGGAGTATTGGCACAGCGTAATGCCTCTTTTTAAGTAGGTTAGAAATAAAAGAAAAGAGAGATCAATGGCTCTCAAAAGCAGACAGGGGTGGGTTTGGGTGGGGAGTTAAGAGACCAAAAAAAAAAACAACAACCCCATGATTAAAGAGCGTTTTAGTAAGTAAGCCTGGGGGCATTGAGGGTTGGAGGGGTGTATGATTCACAGGATCAGCGCACACACATACAGCAGAAACAGCTGTACAGGGTTCTTCTCCTCTCCAGTGCAGCGCTGCAGCATCCCTCCAGTACCCCTCCACCCCCACTCACCCTCCTATAGTCATCTTCTCTGCGTTCCTTCTCTTTTCTGTCTGATCGTAAGCTCCGTCTAGTCAATCTGAATGAGTTAGCATGATGATGTGGTGATCAGTGTCTCTCTCTCTCCATATCTTCAGGTCGGTAGGCGTTTGAGGATGAAGAAAATGGTTGGCGATGATTTCAGCGGTAAGGAGGGAAAGGCTGACGAATACAAGATGATGGAGCGATAGCAAGAGAGAATGAGAGAGAGAGAGAGAGAGAGAGAGAGGCGGAGATACAGGGAGCGAGCAAGACAGTTTGAGAAACGTTGGAACGAGAGCAGAGGCGAATGTGCAGTTCAGTTCTGCTGCAGTATGAGGTTCTCCAGCTCATCCGCTGAGCGCAGTAAGAAGGCTGCTGATTCGCGGTAGCCAGCGATCAACTGACGCACCGCTGCCACTTCTGTATGGCTGAGCTGGGCAGAGGTCCCGCCTCCTCCACCCCGGCTGAGACTGCTGCTGCTCGACGTAGAGGAGTTTGAAGCCAGAGACTTCATACTGAGATCAGTGGGCCCTAAGGAAAGACAAAGAGAGTCCCGATAAATTCTCTCCTTAAGAGATTCTTTTACTGCCACATAACTTATTTAAAAAGCAAGCAATACAAACTCTGCAAAGCACAGGGCTCACACACATACAATTAAGAGGAGCTGAGCAAGACGGCAAAAATATATCATAACCAAACTTCAAGACACATAAAAAGTATGATATTTTGGTGTTCTGAGGTTAGAAAGGACAAAAAAAAAAAAAAAAAAAAAAAAAAAAAAAAAAGCCACAGCAGATTATAAACATCTTATGAAAAGGTACATTTCACTTGCTGGATAACATTTTGTACAGTTATACAGTTTTCAAGCACTGAAATTTTGTTGTAATGTGACAATTTATCATGATAAAAAAAAAAAAACATACTGACCACTGCTTTTCCACATTTATTGAAAAAGGATCCTTCATGAGCACTGAAACTTTACAGTTTGAAGCATAGCCTAGAATGAAATGACTTATACAGAAATCTCTGTATATGAAATTACTTTTTCTGTATGTTTAACATTTCTATGTTTATTTGGGAAAGCTTTATCTTTGTAGTGGTACAATACCGTATTACACCAGCTTATATCGCACAAATTTTCATGCGCATACAGTTTTCAGCATCTTTGTATATCTCATATGTTTAATGTACTCAGTCCATTTCTTGCAAATCTGACTACTATTTTTGTCTTTGTATGCCAAGAGAGTAGGACAGACTTTCAGTCTTCTATGTTTACTGTGTTATATCTGACCATTCATTGATAGTGGATGGTTCTACATTTAACCATCGTCTCATAATTCCTTTTTTACTAGTATAAGCATCCTCAAACCCAATAGCTGACATATTACAAGTTCCGCACTATTTTGATCAAAATGTGCCTAAAACAACGAGCAGGAAGGTGTTCTCTATTCAGTGTACAAATTAGAGGCATGTAGTAATTTCTAGATTATTTAGAATTTGTCTCCATGCTAAACCTGAAAATACACTAGATGTCATAAAGAAACAGGAAGGAAGGGCAAAACGCTTCTTACAGAGGATGAGTGGCATAAAATTTGTCAGCTACAATGTCACTTAGAAGCCAAGCCAGAATTTTAATTAGTTTATTTATTTACATCTGGGCTTCAATGCTGGATTTTGGAGAAACTGTGGGCAAAGAGATGGAAACCATTAATAATTTTTTGGGGGGGTGTAAAGTTCTTACTTCATAACGGAGCGCGAATCATAGACATTTTTGCATTCCTTTCAAATACTGTGATTCTATGTACATGAGCAGCATCTCAGCTACCAGGTTTAAGAATGCTTATACTTTTTTTTAGCAGTACAAAAGTTATTGCAAGAAGATGGTTAAATATACAACCACCCAACACTGATGGACGGTTGGATTAAACACAGGAAACATAACGGAAAGACTGTCCTACTCTCCTGGCAGACAAAGAGAAAAATGTTGTCAGATTTGGAAGAAATGGATCGAGTACAATACATGTATATACAAAGATGTTGTGTATGACGTTTCTTCCCACAAGCCGTTCGATTCCTGAACTCTGATGACCCTGTACAGAGCCACTATGCAAATGCACATGACACTTTTGGCTTAATTTAATTCACTACACCAACACTTAAAAAAAAAAACTGCCCACTACTCCTTGCTGCTCTAAGCTGTTTACATATCTCGTTGCTAAGTACTGCTCCACCTCAGTTACTCTTATTTGCACTACCTGCCTGTTTTCTGTACTTTGATGCTGTAATATAATGCTGCAGCAGTTTTTGTCTCTTGTCTCTATTTTGCACTGTGATGTCCAACTGCACTTCGTCTTGTTGTGACTTGTTTAATGTACACCATTTGCTTCAGAGAACACTTTTTCAACCCTCTGTGTACTTGTGTATGTGGCTGGGCTGACAATAAACTCTCTTCAATCTTGAAATTTTTTGTAATATAAGCTGCAGTAATAAGATATTGTATCCCTGTGGAATATGAAGCTTTCCCAAATATACAAATAAATGTGAAAAAACTACTGAAAAAATGCTTCATAAAGTACAACAAACACAACAAAACAGAACCCAAAGCTACATGCAATATAAGAGCATATGTAAGAACATGCAGTGTCATGCAAAGACCTTAATAAAAAGGTTTAACTCCATTACAAGAACCGAATAATCTCACAACCTAACCATAATAATGCGCACTATCAGAGGAGTTGACCTCTTAACATGTAAAAAAAAGATGAGCTTGCTTCCATTTTAATGAACTGAGGCACTCACCCGATGAAAGTAACCAAAAAAAGATGGTAAAGCTGGATAAGAGGAATCCGAAAACATCCTCTTAGCACACCAAGTGTAAATGACGAGAATAAAGAGAATCGACTGAAGGAAGAGATGTTCCAATTATCCAAAGCTCTCAAAGTCTACAGCAGTGTTTCTCAACTTAGTCCGTGGGGGCCAACCAGATGGTGCGACGTTTTGCTTCATCTCAGTTCATAACACACCAAAACAAAGCCATTAAGAACCCTGAATACCTGTTACAGGCGTATGGGGAGTTGGGACAAAGCTAAATATGACCATCTGCTGTGCGCAAGGACTAGACCGTGAAATGCCAAATTCCTGGACCCTCTTCATAAAAGACAAAAAACCGTGATGCTCCTAGAGACTTACACTACGTCTGAATAAACACGATTTTAGAGAAACAGAGAAGTGCAAAAACTGAAAACACAACAGCGAATATACAGGGCAGACACTATCTGTCATCTGTCACTATCTAGACACTGTTGCACTTTTCTCACCGTTGCTTTGGGCTGTAGGGGTCGACAGAGAGACCGGGTGCTGCATGCTTCCGCCCAGGCCTCCGTACGCACGGTAAGTGTAGCCAAGGCCTCCGTTGATGTACAGCTGGTCTTGGGAGTAGGCTGAAGCTGCCAGAGAAAACGCAGAGTGGGTCAGGGGCATCGGCTCACGAGAGATAGCCTTATCCAGAGCTATCTGATCCTCCTGAGAGAGAACGGGGGGAGGAGAGAGAGAGGGACAGACAGAGAGAGAGAGAGAGACTCATGTTTACACAGGTTTTAAAAGCTGCAAATGAACTGATTAGCTCTTCACATGTGAGATGATTCACGTATATTACAATCCGCTATGCTAATAAAAGCCCAGTAACTTATTTAATATCATGTTCAGCTCAGTCCTGGGGATCTCATTATCTCTACTTTAACCCTCCCAATTCCAAACACACATACACACACGTGCACACACACACACACACACACACACACACACACACACACACACAACCACACACACACAC
>JBBIGA010000132.1:21693260-21708260 GCA_037576975.1 Alestes dentex | reverse complement strand
GAGAGAGAGAGAGAGAGAGAAGATGCAGCATGAGCTGAACATGAACGGGATGTAGGGGGCTAACAAACAATAAACAATGCAGAGAAACAGACGGACAACAGTCTGACAAAACAGACAATGACTGTAGATAAAACCTGGCAAAAATGACGGAATTACCACACTTAGTAGATGTTCACCTGGCTTTTTTACTTTATAGCAAATAATTCACCCATATGACACAAAACAGTTTTAGTTTAATAGCTGATTTTGTTCAATATTCTGGCTTCATGAAACTGCTCAATGCTGAGAAAGACAAAACCTGTTTAAGGTGCGAATAAACCAGACTTGCTTTACTGTTTTCTAATGCTACTAGCTGCTGATGTCAGACATAGTTCAGAAAAGTTTGAAATTGCAAAATATCAAGCTAAGGAAGTAAGAATAATATTTTATTCAAACACAGGAAACAAGATGGCATCGCCTAGCATGTAATAAACAAAAGCTATTACAAGCTGTAACTGTGTATAGTATAACAGCCAGTAAAAACTTTATATATTAATATTTATATTTCTAATATATTTTGGGGAAAGTAGAATTATCCCTATTTTGGGAGCTTAATATACATTCTAAATATTATATATCCATTCTATATTACTCTATCCATAATACACAGAATCAAAATGGAAACTGGAGGAGAACATTTAATACATTTTTATACATGTAAGAATTTTTTTTTTTATGAACGTAATTGCTGTAAAACATTCAGCAACGTTTACATGACTACATGATGCAAATTTGAGTACAAACTCAATCTAGTGAAAATGAGCAATTAGTGAATCATGAAAAATGATTGCTATCTATGACATAAACTGAAAAAAGCTCCATGTGAGTTGGCATGGAATGACTCAAAAGGGAAAAACAACTAAATTAGAGATACATGGTTTTGATTCAACAACCATAATACATATACGAGATCAGGCCAGGCGGGTCTTGGGAACGGACGTCCCTGCTAGAAAAGGCCAGTCTGGCTGATGTGTCTGCAAGAAAAAATAAAGTCCTGGACAGCAAACAGCAAAAAGGAAATCTTGTTCACTCGCTGCTAATATTTTCACATAAAAATCAGGAACAGTCTTATTAAAGCAGCTGTGTTTTCCACGGCTGTGTCCTGCTGTAGTGATCTTGAATGCGTATGTTCAGTCTTTTTTGGAAATACTGCAAGGCCAAAACTCTACAGGCAAACAATTTAAAGACACGCAGCAAGAAGGACACAAAGAAAAACAAGAAGCTTTAAGAGGAGACTGGAGACCACCTCTGAAAAGACCAGTGGAAGGTGAAATAAGGTTCTCTGAACGCTCCAGCATTCAACTGAAACATTCAGCAGAACTTTTTGTGAAAGGAGAGAAAGAGCTGTGGGAGACGGAGGTCTCGAGCGGCCTTGGCTTATTCAATGTAAGCTCAAAAGAGCCACGATTTCCATCATCACTGGGTCTTTCACAAAATGGCTGAACGTCTCCTAAAGGAGTGTGAAACTTGTAGAACTAAAGTGGGCTGTGCAGCTCAGAGTGCTCTTCGCCCTGCTTGGCTGAAACTGGCAGGGCCTGACGTGCCCGGTTTGGGCTGCTGGGTTTCTGTGTAATGAAACGCCACGTGTGCACCTGCTTGATTTATTAAACAGCCGAAAGCAAGCCACTGTGGGAATTGGCTACAGCCCGTGCTGCATATCCATCTGCTCAATCCTGTAGTTAAAAGCGAACCTGGCGACCCCGTGACCTCTGTGTATAACCAGACGTGCCTCCCCTCAAACCTGCCAATCACCCAGGACCCCCTGTACCGCCTGGCCACAGCCCTGATTGGGAAACCCGTTTCACTTGCAAATTGGCCTGTGCATTATTGATGCACGACTCGTTTTAGAAGACGGAGTGCCTTGGATATTCTCTTATTTAATTCTCTGTTCTTGCCTTATTGGTTTTCTCCTCATCTCAACTGGGCCTGAGCACCTGTGCATCCTATACAAAGTAACATGACTCGCGTCAAACAGAAGAACTGCATGGTGGGTCAATAGGGCTCACTTGATATGAAAATGCTGCCTTTTGCAACTTCCACTAAATACTATTTAGACGGTCAAATCTAGACGTTTTGCTCTTGATTGCTAGGGCTTGAAGAAGGTTTGCTTATGTCAAACATCCAAAAACAGTGAGGAGGAGACACCACACCTAAGTTCCTCTATTCAGGAGAACAACTCCATATATGTTTATGTATTTATTAGGGCTGGGCACGTTATTTACTAAATGCCGACAATAATTTTAATGTGTGTTAACGCTGGCTTTTTAAAATCCTTTTATTTTGAAAGTTCGTTGTTGTTTTGTGTTTTGGGCTCGTGAGTGCACGGAGCACGCAGCTCTAACTCTCGGGTGGTTTTCGCGGGGGTCAGGCGTTCCATTAATTCTGTCTGTACTGTATGGACACACCATTACAGCAACAGGGACTTTACTAACACTGCATTCAGATACATAGACTTCAATATGGACTGCTATATTGTTCAGGACTCGGAGGGGAACTTGGTTTTTCTATAAGAAACTACATGAAACATGAATGCCCTGCAGTGGCAAACAGCTTTGGTTTTACATTTGAACTGATTACATTAATGTTTAAGTTGAGATTTACAGAAATATTTGAACTGTAACTGTAACTGTGTTAAAGGGAGACACTGGTGTTAAAAAGCTCATTTGTTTAAAGTGTTTCCAAACCAAACTAATAACTTCAGTTGGCAGTAACTGTTTCTAGAGTAACTCAAAAATACTGTGATTTACTGCTGAAAGACTATAGCTGGACTAGCACGCTGAATGTACAGCATATTTACTTTTAAAAACAGAGAATTTTACTTTGGCCTAGTCACTATCGCACATCACCCATCAATCATCACATGACCATCACCAACATGCAAATTATAACCTCAGAAATTCGTTTTCTGGGATGAGCAAACATTCTCCGTTGTCAGGGACACTGGATATCACACACATGTGCTTTACATACGTTAATTGTTCCATTTCAGGAAGTTTTATATTAACACTTTTTGTCCTATTTGAAGGACTGATTTTATATATTATTACATATATTACTTTCCGCTGTCCTCCAAATATGTTACAGCACCAGAACAAAACTGTTTTCAGCTTATGACATGTTTCTGCATCTTAACCTAATGGATGAAAACATACCCAATTCTTGTTGCAATATAAACATATGATTGTTTATTTGATTGACTGATTGATGACTGTGAAAGTATAAGCTGTGAAAATAACTGTGATCAGCTCAAATTAGTGCGATGAGGCATTCATGTGATAACTGTGACAAGCCTACCTGTTCTTCCCGTAGTGTGTCGCAACCCGTCGGTTTCATAGTGTGTTTTTATCAATGTCATCAACGACTAATCGACTCTGTTGACCAATTCCTGGTTTCTCAGACTCCACGGCGCCCTGCTTCTATACCAGCCTACACCAGTCATTCACACATGCGCATTACGAGAGCGGTCAATAAATCATGGCATATTCAAAGCAAGAAAGTCTTGATTCTTTGTGTGAGAAGCGACCATCTAACGATGCAGACTTACACAATGAGCCACAGGCAAAAAAAAACAAAACATGACCCATTCACTCGAATTCACAACACCTCATGAATAAAATCCCCCCAAAACTAATCTGTGTCATCTGCCAAACTCTGCTAAGTAACAAGGCTATGAAATAAAACACATTTCAAAGATAAATCAGAGGATTTCTTATGTCTCCGGTAGGCATAAAACTGTATGCATGTTATTGGGGCCCTGTTTAACAGTGCTTTATATTCAAAAAGTTGGTAAAGAAAAATAAACACAAGAGTATTTGCACATTTTTTATGTAAATTCAATGACTTAAGACCTTTTCAAGACCTCTAAGAAGAAAAATTAAGACCATCACGGCGGCAAAATAAACAGTAGCCTAGAATTTAGTTGATTTCAACAACGCACAAACTGTATTTACTGGAGCAACAGCTCCAACATAAAACGTCTTTTTCAACCAGCCACGGTACTTCTCATCCTCCAGCCATCTCTCACTGAATTTGCATGTACCCATTCTACACTCGTGACTTTGAGGGAAAACAGTCTCCCTGCTACGCACCAGTTACATACAGACAACACTATTTCTCCTCTTTCTATGGCATGCATGTAGGCCTATGGGCTACACACTGCCCCCTGTGCTACAGGCAGTGATGTGCGCTGGTTAAAAAAAAAAAATCTAACCGAGAAGAAGATATTGTTGCTTCATTTCACCCTACAATTAATTTAATGCCAACCCTTTTAAAATTCCAGACTTTTCAACACTTTTCAGGGCCTTAAAAAAACCTTAAAAATATTTTTTAAGACTTTTTAATACTTTTCAAGGATCCACAGGGACCCTGAATAATGAGTTGGGAGCTTAGGCCTTGCAGCCCCAAAGCCTGACATGATCGCGTCCCAGGACAAAGAAGTTTCAGAGACGCTGGACTAATTAACAGTCCAGTGCAGTCTGGTGACTTTCCTGTTCAGAAAGAAACCGAGTTCAACTGACCTGTTAATGAGGAGATACAGTGGGTCTGCTCGATCAGACAACTCACCAAACTGTGCGAGTCTGCAGTCTTCAAAGCAAAAATAAATAACCCTGATGGTGTAGGACATGAAACGCTGTCCACGACTGTCCAGAGGGAGAGGAGCTACAGAGGTCAGCGAGGTCATTAAGATGTCGGCAAATTAATTAGGAGGAGGTGGTCAAGTGGCTGAGTAAGAGTGACTGGAGCTTGAGTGAGGCGACTTAATGATGGCGACAAAACTCCCTTTTCACAGAACGTTCCACAACAGGTACCATTTCTCAGCACTGAACACTGGGTAATGTATTCCTCTCTCTCCCTCTCTCCCTCTCTCTCTCTCTCTCTCTCCCCGTCTCTCTTTCTCAATGAAGTGAGGAGTGAGAATTCCTGTACGATGCATTCCAGCATCTCATTAATCACCTCTGAACAGCGGATCTAACGTAAGCTTCATTTAATCTCTTTAACTCCTTTTCAATTACAATCATATAAAACCACATTTAACCACTTCGGGCCCACGGTCCGCATGCCACAGATGATCCAATTTAGAACAATGCTTCTTATCTGTGGCTCTATCTCTCCGTCTTCATCTCCTCTCACCCCCGCGGCGCAATCCAGCCGGCCTTTTATTAGTTTTATTGTTTATTAACGATCTTGCTAATGCGTGCTGCTCATCTATATGCAGATGACGCTCCTCTTGCTCCCCCATGACGAATTGCTGTCTGTGCGAAAAGAGGGACCAAAGGGTCTGCCCCATGTTCGCTCGCCGCGCTCATAAAACCCCTGAGCTCTCTCCTTTCTTCAACAAGATTTACGAAGAAGCAGCTTTACTGAGGCTGTATTGGGCCTGCTGGCCTCTTTCGTGCAAGGTGGACTGGAGCGTGTGTGTGTGTGTGTGTGTGTGCGTGTGTGTGTCTGTGTGTGTCTAGGCTCCAGTTTTGTAAAGCTTTCCTTTGTCTGTCGTTCAGGCGAGGATGCGAAGACAGACAAAGCACACAGCGGACGACCTTGGCAGGCGGTCTCCACCTAGCCCGGCGACAGCTCTCACTCCATTCTCCCTTTCATTAGCTCTCCTCGTTTAGTAGATTAACGTTGCTTGCATAATGTTCATGCCATCACTACTTCTGCAGAGAGCGAGAGGGAAGAGGGATAAGGGCTAAGAAGTAAGGGGCGTCCATCACTCGGACTGATTTACACACACACGGCTTTAACCTTGGAGCTAAAAGCAGATCTGGAGCTGACGTTTGTAAAATAGGTTTATTAGCCAGGTTAGCCTGCTAGCCGCTCTGGTGTATCTGGAGCAATAAATCCTCAAAAGCAGCAAGAGTGTTTCAATTAGGAGCGCAAAGGGGGTAAAGTCTTTAAAAAATCATTAACTGAAGAGCAAGTCTATTTTTAACAGTGTACAGCAGGGAGCCCGTTCATTCACAGTATGTGCACATTCACATACTTTCATCTTGCAAATACAAGTGGACGTTAGGCCTGAACTTTAGTTCTGGAACGCTGTACCGGTGATCAATAAACCGTTTGTTTCTATCGCACTCCATTAATACAAATACATGCATGCATTACCTACATCATGTAACTTCAATGACTGAACAAAGTCAGCATGGACATCAGTTTAAAATATGAAAAAACTATGTGTTCATGTAACCCAAGCATGACAATACTGGGAGAGTACAGTCGTCATTCATTTACCTACACTGCAAAAAAAAAAAAAAAAAAAAAAAAAAAAAAAGGAGTAAAACCCCAAAAAGGGCCCCCATGCTACCTTTTTCTTTTATTTGTATTATTCATCCACTTTTGACATTTTTGTGGCTTTATGTACCAAAAACAATCTGTTTTTACAGGGCCTTTTTCAAACCTCTTTTCGTGGTTTTATGTACCAAAAATAATTTGTTTTTACAGGGCCATTTACAAACCTCTCTTTGTCTCACAACCGAACAGGCTGTTTTTGGTACAGTGCCTTTCACACTGATATGTTATATTGGGCTTTGTCCCAAAAACATTCTGAAACTGAAACCCTTTACTCCTCAGTAACTTCAGAGCTCAAAAAGTATTTATTTCTTGAACATAATTCAAGAAATAATGCTTGTAACAAGTAACTTTATCTGCCAACTGAAGCGGATAGTTTCATGAGAAATTTGAGATATGTCGACTAGATACGTCAACTCCTAAGATATTCACACATATTCTGCAGTTCTAGCTGGAAAAAAAGTCTTCTATGAAGACGACAAGTCTGTCCACTGATGTAACTTGGGGACACAGAGGCTGGTGTCACCGAGGAAGCTTTCAGGGCAGAAGCCGGATCAGTGCCATGGCCATTTGAAGCTAATCCAGTTAGCAAGCTAACTCTTCCTGTTTTCCTCTCCTCTCATATGTCAAACTTGGCTTCTCTTTCTTTCCTTCTCTCTCTTGCTCGCTCTCTCTCTTTTCTTATTCCACCAGATTTGCTTCGGCTTAAAGGATACAAGAAAACCTATTGGCAAGCGCAATTAAACCTGATAAGTGCTGTATATAGAGTGCATTATAAACATGCAATGTAAAATCAATAATGGTTTCTCAACAAATACGCTCAATATCGTGCGGTTTGGTGTTAGGCAAATGGGTTTTGTACAACTGTTACAATATTTTGTGCCTGGATGACTTAAGTCATCTCAAACAAAGTGATTTATCAGAAATCTTTACAATGTTATTACTGCTTTAGTAACCACCAACCAGTCGGCCGTTTTTGTTTCCTTCACCCTCCCTCCCATGTGATTTCACCTACATTACTCCCACACTCTTCATCGTCTGTCTCTCCTTTATTTCTCCTCTCTACCTCTCTTTATTCTCTCTCTCCTGTTCACATATAGACTTCAGAGACAGCTGGGACATGGACACTCCTCTAAAAATAGGGGAAAGCAAGAGTCTGTTAATTGGCTACCATGGAAACAGATCAAGAACAAAGCTTGAAACGAACTGGAAAAAGAAAATCTGTGAGAAAAGGTTTCTAAGTTTGAAGCACAGTGTAATAACTTAACTGTTTTTAAATTAACTTTCTTGATTTAAAAAAAAAAAAAATTGATATTAACCAGAGTTAGGCGATACGGCAATATGTATCAACAGCATGATAAATTATGTCCAAATATGCTTTTCTGAGCATGTCGTGTAAGTCATCAGTACTTAAAGAACACTGACCAACTTTATAAAGAGAACATAGTTAATCCTGTTTAACGGGATTTTTTTGCAGCCCAGTGTGTGAAACGCTGAATAAAAAGCTGTTGCATTTACACAAAGGGTGGACAAGACGGCAAAAATATGAGATATTACAAGAAAAGAAGTTGTCAGTATGCAATGTGGCTATATTTTATTCAAATATCCAGTTGGCAAGCACAAAAAAGAACCAGCAGTGCCAGATAAAAATTCCTGTCACATAATATGAGTGTCGAATATTTTTGCATTGAACCTTTCACACCCTGGACTGCACCAAACCCAATCAAACAAAACTAATCGAGCTCTCTTTGTAATGAAACACGCGGCTGATCAGCATTCTTTAAGTACGGACGAAATCACAATATGCTCAGTGAAGCATAATTAAACATCACATCAATAAATATCATTGTATTGCCAAGCTCTAACGTGAAGTTTTTAAATTGTACTTTTTTTCAAACCATATTTTTTATCTGTTCTGATGTGTGAAATGTCATGTGTGAAGTGACATCCGTATCATGAGTGTTGCGTTTTGTGATTTCTGCTCTATTGCCCATCTCTAAATTAGAACCACAGAAACACCATTCATCAGATGTAACCTTTGGTACACCTTTCAGATGAAACCTTGTCTCTTCTGTGTGTTTGGGCTATTTCATCTCCGAGCTCTTCCTCTTTCCCATCTCTCCATTCATGAGAATCAATGGCCAGCAGTGAAAGCAGCAGGCTGACTGTATCATTTCTACAGATAGGTGAAGGTATTGATATGAGGGGCATAACGTGACTACGGTTCAATGTCGGCACACGCACACACACACACACACACACACACACACGAGTCAGGTCTAGTGAGGATTAACATGGTGCAGACCGTGAGCTTCCACTGCAGAGTATTGATCCTGCAGGAAAACCAGCCGTGAAGAGGGGGAAATACCAACACTGGCACTTATATACACACACACACACACACACACACACACACACACACACACACACACACACACACTCAGCCCTTTACTGTCTAGTAGCTGTGGTAGACTGACTGCAGAAGCGGTGAGGACTTAGGGGGCAGAAAGAAAGAGGGAAACTGTCAGAAGGACAAGCCGACAGATTAATATCACCACGTGTTTGTAATACTACAGCCTGCTGTCAGCCACAGGCTTTTAAAAAAAAAAAAAGCATTCTATTACATGAAGACAGGCTATAATCGATGAGCGTGCCCTTCATTGATCAGACCAGCAGAGGGGGGGCGGCTATTTCTGCCTGCTGCCTCGTCCCTGCCACTGCTCACCTCACAGCAAGCACGGGCACACGGCTCTGAAACCAAATCTCCGCACTCAATTACCGTCGCCGCATGTTATTCTATACACAGCCCCTCGGCCCACAGCGCCAAACAAAAGAGAGGGAGAGGGAGAGGGAGGAAACAGACGAGAGGGCGTCCCAAACTCCCGCTGCTCCTCTTTCGGCCTCTCGGCTCATTCACTGACTCATCCCGGAATGGACTAGTCATCATCAGGCCTCAGGCACAGGGCATGCCTCTGCACTCAAGCTATGATGAAAAGTGGGACCATAAAGGGAAAAAAAATTGCTATCCATTCAAGAGAGGACTAGCATTTTGCTTCCAGTCTCTGCCATTTAGTCGGAAAATTCTATACAGGAAGCGGCCTTCCAATTACTGACTAGCAGAATTAAATTCTTCATACTAGGAAATTGAATTTGTGTGCGTCATACGAAAAAGAAAATCGGACGTTAATTTACTTCAGTCTAAACACCTTAGAATAGCTTTGAATCCTTCTTTTGTACCGAGCATGTCAGAGCATCCTAGCTAGTGTGGACAAGAAATAAAATGATACTGAGCATTTTACCAAAGAAAAAAAAAGATTAAACAGCAACAAAAAAGAAAAAGGGGATTAAAAAAATCCTCAGAATTAGATCTCAACACAGTCTATCAATCAATGAAAGAACTTAAGGACCACGCCGTCTGTGAGCAGATATTTTAGCCAACAAAGCAAGAGTGAATGAACCATTCTACATCATTCAATGCTTAATAGATTAATAGTTGCTGCAGAAATAAGTATGTACCCTTCATGGCTTTGCACGAAAGTAAAGGCTTTTGCATTGCATACAAGGAGCTCTGTGCTACGCTATGCCAATGCACAGCAATGACGGCTTGTAAATGCAGAGGGAGGAATGTGCTATTCCGGCTCAAGGACCCTCTTTGTGAAGGTGTGACAAGAGTTTTCAGCGAGATGGTGCTTTCATTCCGAAACACAGAATGTAATGTTTTCATCTCCATCAAGAAGGCGGCTGTATCGAACAATACCCCTGGCCTTTATACTGTGTTCCCAAGCCCGGGTCAGAATCACTCAATACTTACGTCCCTCGTTTTGTGTCTACCTGATCGGTTGCTGTGACTGTTCACACGTTTTGGAAGTTCTTGTGAATTTCTTATTGTAAAAGTTTACTTTCTCTTGTGGACGTCACCGGTTTTAGACTTGCGAAAGTAAAACTATCACTTAAACTAAAACAGCTTGCATACAAAGTCCTCTTCAACTAATAAATATGCTCAGACAACTAAATATTAATGCTGGGCAACGATAAAAATTTTTTAGCCGCGATTCATCATATGGTATTACACAAAATTCAGTAATTAATTCAAAAGTAGTGTATTGTGTACTTTTATTTTTAAAGTACTGGTATATGAACAAAAGTGCAATAATATTTGGTTTGCAAACACTTTAAACAAATAAGGAGCTTTTTAACAGCGGTGTTCCCTTTAACACAGTTACACAGTTACAGTTCAAATATTCCTGTAAATCTCAACTTAAACATTAATGTAATCAAATCAAATATAAAACCAAAGCTATTTGCTACTGCAGGGCATTCACATTTTATCGAGTTTGTTATAAAAAAAAAAAACAAGTTACCCTCAGAGTCCAGATCATGGGGGGGCAGAACCATTATAGCAGCTGCAAAGAGGGACCAACTCCATTTTAAAGTCTATGTATCTGAATGCAGTGTCATTAAAGTCCCTTTCGGTGTAATGGTCAGTCATCCCATTACTTTTGTCTATATAATATGGATGTATAGAGCTGCGTGCTGCGTGCACTTCAAGCACAAAAAGCACAGACCTTTGAAAATAAAAGAATTTTAAAAAAATAATAATAAAAATAATAAATATAAAAGACATAAGAAAAGTGAAGTCAGTCTGTTTATAGGCACTGGAGCTTCACAATATGGACATAACACCTGTATTGTGATTATACTGAACCTGTAATGAATTTGATATGGCTTGCATTATATCAAAAACTGTGAATCAATGATATTCATAATGTTTAGGCTGCATCATTTTGACCAAAGTGGTTTGTTTTTGCTGGATTACCTGAATACCCAATACACTATGATTACAATTTCAGTCATTTTTGGTAACTTAAGGTCATGGTCTTATTTTCTCCCCTCTAATAAGAGCACAGCCATTTCTCCAGACTGCCAGATCACAAGCTCTGTATTATTACCTCAACATAACTGTGAATTCTGTAGGATATAATCAAAGTTGCAGCTCTTGTGATTTGAAAATTACGCTTGATTCATCAATGTGAACATGTTTATAGTTACAAATTTCATGTCCCTCTTGCTGTTTAAATTGCACATATATGATCTGATATCAAAACAATCACTACAATCCATTATAACAGGCCTACAAATTATATATTAACACGCAACCAAGTCCAGTACAGCAAAATTAGCCACTAATTTTTGGCACAGCATGAATATCACACTGTAATTATATTGCAGAATACCGTTTTATTATTGTTCCAGTATCAAAATGCATTAAGATAAAACTGTGAACCCTTGACCTTGTTAAAGATTGGCCAGGCCAAAGTGTTTACCTTTGCAGGACTGTGTGAATATCTTCATTCATCCAAGCACTGAAACCCAACTGATACAATGATTGCTTAGAGGATCAAATTAGTTAGAGGAGCAAATTCTAGCCTTCTACAAAATCAGCATGGCAAAGTTTAATATTCCAATTACATATTAAACAATACATCGCCCAGCCCTTAAAAGCCTCAGTCCTCACCCCTAAACTCGCTTAGAAATTTCAAGAGTAATTACTCTTGATTAAAATGGAAGGCTTATCAAGAAGAGAGCTGCAAGCCTGCTGCCTGCTGAAGCAAAGCTGAGACAAAATTGTCCCCAGTGTGCAATTCTCTCTCAACAGGTTCTTGCTTTTTCTCTGCATAGCAGAGACCTCAGTGCGACACAGGTATATACCGCGCTCCTATTCTCAACAGAATGACAGTGCAGGCAATGCGTAAACAGTGTAGAGAATGTGCGTGCTGTGCTGAGCTATACTCCGCTCTCCTGCCGCCTTATGTAGGCTTGTGGAACACAAAAGGCTCCGCGATTTTGCAATGGAAAGCCACAGCAAAAATGCTAAACAAACAGTCCCTCTCTCTCAAAAGCACGACTGCGAGCAACAGGCGTCTGATCCAGACTCCAGCTGAGACAAGACAAACGGAAATTTTGATACTGTGCATCAAGCGTACTTGCGTTCCCCCCACAGTGATTGGCACAGCAGTGATGGTTAAAGGTAGGTGTTTTTGATTCACGCTTCTCACAAAACAAGCCCCCTCCAATTCAGTTCCACAAGCCTTCTCTAGGTTCCTTTACTGAAGAGCGGCACAAAACATCATGTCAAAAGGAAAATTGATACATAATACTGATGTTTTTATTGTGCCCAAACTGAAATTCAATCAACTGGCATGTTTTTCACAGCAAGGCTCTTGACAAAGGAATAAGACAACAATGCACAAACACTGCATTGAGAAAAGATGCCCTATGAGATGCCCTCGCTTCCTCTGAGAGGCGGTCTGCAGTAATGGCTTTGTTCAGGTCACTGGATAAGAGTGGAAAACTGGCCTTGCTGCTGCTGACCTCTGCCTCCCGTGGCTGTTCTCTCAGCAAAAACTTTGCAGCGAAGTTCTGTTCTGTTTCAGCGACCTCTGCTTACTGAGCAGCGTCTTATCTGTCCAATCCAGTCCGGCCTGACTGTGAGCACCGTCAGTTCCAGCTGTCAGAGCTGGACAACAACTGCAACCAAGAGCAAGAGCAGGCTGCTTAGGACGGTAGAATAAACCGCAAACGTCTCAACCACACATGCTTACAGAAGCTCAAGGACTGTTATAGGCTAAAATGGCCTGCCAGAATTCCATCAGTTACACGCCAATCAACTGCCAACTTATCTGTCAGATGGGGAACAACTTCAAAAATAAAACTAGAGTTGCCTTCTGCATGCTGTGGTGAATCTTTGGGAGCAAATGTACACGTAGATGCTCAGATGAAAAAACATCTCATCTTTAAAACATTCCAACTTTAAAACGTATTGATGCATTGTTCAGCCAGTTCACAAGATATCTTGCAAGTCTGCCAACACATGCCAGTTTGTTTCACACGTCTGTTTTTGTTCTAGCACAGTCTTTGACAGTCGGCTGCAGCTACACTGTGGTTGGTCATTCTGCATGTCCGTCAAATGGCCCAATCCTGTCAAAGTAGGTCTCACTGACTGGCGAAATCCACTAGAATCTCTGGTGGTAGTTAGAAGTCGTTCTTGCCAGAATAACCATGAGATAAGTAAATCTTTATTTTTGCCCACTCAAACTGTGGAATAAGCACTACGGCAGCAGACTCTGTAGTAGATTCTGTAGTAGATTCTGTCGTAGATTACTGACAAAGCCGCACAAGATCACACCAAACACCCCGTAGGCATGCTCTCAGATAATCCTACGGCTGTTTTCCCTTAATCCAGTCATATGCAATTGTCTCTCTCAATGGACTACCACTGACCCCTTTCTCTCCTGAGCAAATGATCCTACAAATAAAGCAGAGATTAAACCCCAGTAGGTCACAGTCTGGAACCAGCAGCAGGCTGTAGGGAGTTGGCACGCTGGGTATAAAGGTGTTAAGGTTCTTTGGAGTAATGCCACAGGAGAACCCATTTTGATTCACTGATGAACCTGTCAGTGAGTAGATCTTCATAGAACCACTTTGTAAATGAGATACGTATGGGCAAATGACCTTTTAAAACTGTATAGAACATCCGCAATGTAGAGGTTCTACACCAATAATTAGGGTTTTCTTAATTACACAGAAGGTCTTCACATTTTAAAATATTCACAGCATCTCATTCACAAAAACGCTTCTTGAAAAAGTGGTTTTGGCATCACTCCAAAGAGCCCTTTCCACTCCTTTATCGTTATGAGTGAAGGGTGGGCTATATTTGGACTTGAGAGGGTCCATGAGGAGGCTCAGGGGTCTGCTGGCTGACTCTTACATACAATGCGCCACAGGAAGCGCCAGTCGAGTGCAGAGCAGCTAGGTGGAGTAAGAGGGCAACGGGGAGCCTGTATGTCACATCCCATATCCCCCCCTGGGTCAGAGCACATTCTGCCTGAGAGGAAACGAGCCATGAAAAGACAGGAGATCACACGGCGAAACGCATCGGCACATCGCGGGAGTTTGTCTCATCAGTTAACTGAGTGCTCAAACTGACTGGGAAGGAAACAAAACAAAAAGATCTTGGCTTTCTTCAGCACCAAAACAATCCAAAGTGCTTGGGGAGTTGTGTGTGCAAACACTGTAGCAGCTACGAGGTGATAATGAAGTAAAGCTCAATGTGACTGTTTCTATGTTGCCTGCTGCAAAATCAAGTAACCTCAAGGGGAAAAAAATTAATTGCCCAAAAAAAAAGCCGCACCTCTGATTAGTATGCTGCGCTAGGATGCTCATAAAAAGATCTCAGAGAAATCCCAAACGGGTTGGCAATTCTCAGAATCTGATGCCAGGCTCCACAGTAATTTGTAGAGAAGAGCGTAGGGTGGTACAGGCCCTCTGAGAGGCAGAATGGAACATTCAGTAGAATGCAGATGAACGAGACAAAGAACAATGAGCGAAGGGACAGGGAGAGGGTGGAGCAGGGGAGAGGGAGAGGAAAGAGGGGACAGGGCAGGAGAGAGCGAGGAAAAAAAGGCAGCGGGGAACGAGAGAACAGGGGAGCGAGAGAGCGTGCGTCAGAGAAAGAGGATGGATGAGGAAGAGTTAAAGTCAGAGAAGAGACGGTAACCAGGAGGGAAAAATGGCTAGACAGAGTGAGAGAGAGAGAGACAGAGAGAGAGAGAGAGAGAGAGAGAGAGAGAGAGAGAGAGAGAGAGAGAAAAAAAAAAAGAGAGAGAGAGAGAGAGA
>JBBIGA010000132.1:21616407-21633479 GCA_037576975.1 Alestes dentex | reverse complement strand
CTCTCTCTCTCTCTCTTTCTCTCTCTCTCTCTCTCTCTCTCTTTCTCTCTCTCTCTCTCTCTCTCTCTCTCTCTCTGGGTTTGTAGAATAGCCCTCCCTCTACCCCAGATACTCCAGTGTGCGTGATATAAAGGAATTGGCAGTTGTCTTCCTTAGCATGCTCTTCCAAGTGTGTTAAGCCTTCCAGTGATGCTAGCCTCCCAGATTGGCAGCAGTGTTGCCGCCCCCCGGATCTCCTTTCACTCCTTCCCTCTGTTCTCCTTTTCTTTTTTTATAAATCATGTTATTAATTTTTCACACATGCTACATGCTAAAGTGATTTTGATATAAGTTCTGATCAGTTATTAAGGGGTCCTCATCAAATGGACCTTATTTTCAATAATATCATTGGTTTATTGCGTTCAGTTAAACTATATGACAGGTGCCAGCTAAACATGCTAACTTTAACGCAAGCCTTAGCATTACTCTTTCATATCACAGTGTTTGTAGTTTAGCCCAGCATTCAAGGTTAGAACAGGAAGCCCTGAAGATTACGTATTGACTTTTCCTGCCGCAATTATAATAGAGCACAGCAACTGGGGCCCCACTAATTTGAGTCTGACGCCCTTGGGTCGAATGCAGATTAATGATCAAGAGTAAGGAGCAAATAGGGCACAACTGATGTGGAGCTTAAACACTGAACACAATGTCTGTGTAGCAGATACAATGTCTAAAAAGTCAAGTACATACGTTACAGTCCAGTGTCTGCTACAATGAAAGGTTAAAGTTGATTTTTAGCCCTGGCTGGATCAGAAACTCTTTTTCTCCAGTTACCTCACACTTCATCAGTAGTGTCCCGCTTCATGTACTGCATTTTAAGCACTAGAGAGGCTAACCAGGATCCATGTGTGTTTTCTTTTGCGTATGCATTGTTATGAAACTGTGTGTGTGTTTGTCTTTTGCAGCTGAGTGCTGTTTGTTCCCGGCAGCTCCAGAGAGTGGGATGCTGCAGGCCCAACTGCTGGAGTCCAACCCACCAGAGCTCGCGCCGTCCGCCAAGAGGGCCCGCCTCAGCCTCTGCAAGGCCAAGACCGCCACTGAGGACATTTACAGCAGAGGTCAGATTTTAGAGTGAAGACTAGGCATATTGGGTGTTTTTCATTATGCTTTCTTCTCAGTACTTGTGTTCTCATGGACTCAGTGTAAAGTTCACAACTAGCCAAATACATACCCTGAAGTGTCCAAGATTTTTTTTAATGTGAGGCAATGTAGTCTATATGTTTTAGTGGATGTTATTTTATTGTAAATATCAGCTACTATGAAGACAAAGGTGAAAATGCAGGGTCTCGAGTCTTGAATCGAGACTCTCGAGCCGAACTAACCTGTGATGTCAGCAAGAATGCTGCTGTTCCCAACGCATAAGCGCACGGCGTCCTCTCGTCCTCGGGACTCTGGATTCCCAAGCTGAACTTGACAGGTCTAAACTTCCAAGAATGGGAGTCTGTACTTTCACATACTCCATACTGAGAAACGCTAATAGACTAATATGCAGCCCATAGAACTATGTAAGCATAGCAGCACCATTTGTAATGGCCATTTTTACATAAATTAACCCTATGCAACTCACAGGTTTCACACGATTATTGGGATGTTACAAAGCTTTACTGTAAAAAAATGAAACATATATGATTCTGAAACAAAAATTGCTTAGTATCAAGAATGAAGAATGTCCAGAATGTCCATTAATGACCTGAAAACCTAAAATGACTGTAAACAGAGAATGATAGTATATGTTTAATCATAAAAAGTTCTGATTCCAAGGTACACTAAATACTAACTAAGAAATCTTAACAGTAATTTTGGCATTTACATTATCTAAATTGTTCATATTGAGTACATTTTTGTATTTAAAAAATTAGAAATTATTTTTAAAATTTAAAAACTGCACCATTCAGAGTAGAAACGCTGTCACTTAGGTAGATCCCTCAAGGGTACATCATCAGTACTTTTAGTAAGAGAGCATAATTGTACCACATTTCACTGCAATTCTGTTAAGCTGCATTGGCTCCAGGCATGCACTCTTTACTCTTTTTATTTTATTTTTCTATTTAATTTTCTCTCTATGCAAAAATACATCTGGAAAAGTGAACCTTTGAGGGTACATTTACACTGGGGAATTAAAATTTACCCAGATTTCTTTGGTCAGTTCTATATGGTTTTTAACCTGGTGTTCATTTGCTGTATTTCAGAACAAATGGTTCATGAAGTCTCAAAGAATCACAGAAGTATAGAAGGTATGACATTACCAGAAGACACATGTTAGTCACCGCATCTTGCATACATGGTTGTAATGCTCTCTCTCACTCTCTCAGAGTTCTGCCTCTCTTGTGGGAAGACGAGAGCAGCAACCTTCCACCCGCTGTTTGAAGGTGGTCTTTGTCAAGCATGCAAGGTAACAGCTTCACGACATCAAGTCGGCTTTTGATTCCCTTTGAGTTTGTGCACTCATGCAAGCGAAAACTAGAGCTAACAACAACACTGCATCTAGCAGACATGCAAAAGTCAAGTATGCAGTCATTTTACATCTATATATATATATGCTTGTTTTGTTTTAATAAAGTGGATCATGTCACTGAAGATCTGAGCAGTGAGAAAGTATGAGTAGCCTGGAGCTCCTTTCTCATCCAGTTTATGGCTGGCTGTAATTCATATGTGCTGGCTGTCACTTTAAGACTTGTATTTGTGCTTTAATAAATCCTTGGCTGGGAATATGATTAACTAGGTGTGTGTGTGTGTGTTAGGACATATATCTAGAGATCTCCTACATGTATGATGATGATGGTTACCAGTCGTATTGCACAGTGTGCTGTGGAGGCCGAGAGGTGCTGCTGTGTGGGAACGTCAACTGCTGCAGGTTAAATACTACACACACACACACACACACACACACACACACACACACACACACACACACGTACACACAAACACTTGCCACTCATTCATTGTTTTCTCCTCTTGTGGTTGTACTGCCTCATGCATTCCTTTCTGTCTGTGCTCCGTCGTTAACTTGGATTTCCATCTCACGTGAAATAACACTACCCTTGACTAAACCAAAAGAAAAAAAAAACATTTACCCACTAGTAGCGTAGCGGGTCAAACGCTTGCCTGTGAGCCCGATGACCACAGAAGTCGCAGGTTCGAACCCCCACTTTCTACCATTGTGTCCTTGATCAAGACCCTTAGCCCTCAGTTGCTCCAAGGGGACTGTCCCTGTAACTAATGATTGTACCCTTTACATTTCTGCATTAATCCAGTGAAAGCCATTTTGTTTTCATTGGATTTGGACATATGAGCAGGACTCTTCGGTGGATGCACTTCAATTATTAATCATTGATTGTATTTTCAATATCCTACACTTCTGTAAAAGGTATATTGTGTCTGTCTTTGATTTTAGTTCAGTGGCAAATTAATCTCCCTCATTTTCCCCATTTTGGCTACGAGAAGGACTTTCGATTGCTTTAGGGATGGCTGCAATGTTGTAACAGTGGGAATTAAAGCTCTGAGCTTTTCAGATTATACTTCAATCAAGTTTGATTTGCTTTTGTAATTTGCTATTGAAGTGTGTATAAACAACTAGAAAAAACAGGAGATAAAGTCATTAACATACAGTAACTTCCATTACATTACTTTTTGTCTGTTGTAATATTGTGATCGTATAGTGGAAAAAGTGGAAGTCGTTTACATTTTCCTTTCACTTTAAGTAATATGCTCTGAATCCATTAAAATGATAGTGCCATTATAAAATTAAAACCAAATTCTGAATTAAGGCTCCCAAGCGGTGTAACATGGGCAGCTGTTCGCTGGGATACTAGAACTGGCGGTTAGCGATCCTCTCCAAGCATGTTACATTGTCCAATGTCGTTGCATTAGTGCCAGTTCAAAAAGATGGAGTGCTGCTTCATGTGAGGTCACGCCTTCACTCTTGCAGTGTTGGTGGTATCATGTGAAGGGTGAGTCCCTACTCGTTGGTGGGATTGGAGATAACTAAGAAATTTTGAGAATATATAACTTATAACTCAATAGAAATACAAAATGAAGTCAGCTAAACTTCATGCCATGGCAAGGCTTCTCTGTTTTTATTTTCAAGTTTCACCCTTGGATACAGTACGTCTCTGAAACGCTTTCTCTCTTTCTGTTTCTCTCTCTCTCTCTCTCTCTCTCTCTCCGTCTAAAGGTGTTTCTGTGTGGACTGTTTGGACCTGCTGGTGGGCCCTGGAGCATCAAACAGTGCACGGGATTTGGACCCGTGGCTATGTTACATGTGCCAGCCGCTGCAGCAGTATGGAGTACTGAAGAAACGGCATGACTGGAGCCTCAAACTGCAGGAGTTCTTTGTCAACGACAACGGACAGGAGTTTGTGAGTGTCACGCCATTTAGCTGGTTAGGATAAGTTCACCGGGTCCTGGAGTTTCTATGGGTAGGATTCCAGAGGGAATCCTCCAGGACCAGGACTATGACACACTGAGACGGGACCGCCATCCTGTTATGTCTGTTATGTAAACATTTTGATGATTTTTTTTCTTGGTTTTGTCCTCTGTAGGAAAGCCCAAAAATTTACCCAGCAGTTCCAGCTGAGCAAAGACGTCCTATTAGAGTTCTCTCACTGTTTGATGGCATTGCCACAGGTGAGTGTTTGTGTGTTTTGGAAAACACCTACCTACCTACAATTTTACCTGTCTGTCTGTCTGTCTGTTCATCCACCCATCCATCAATCCATCCATCTAATTAAATGGCCAATGTGCTGCAGGTTATCTGGTGCTGAAGGATCTGGGCTTTAAGGTGGACATGTACATCGCTTCAGAAGTGTGCGAGGACTCCATATCCGTAGGGGTTGTCCGACATGAAGGAAAAATCAAATATGTGCATGATGTTCGAAATATCACTAGGAAAAATGTGAGTGGAGACGTTTTGATTCCTGTCCTGATGTTCTTTCTTACCTGGGAGCAGTCTGAGTCATGCTGAAAGCGAACTCTGCTCCACTTACGTCACAGTTAAACTTGTTAACTGTCAAAGCACCTGTACAGGCACACAAACGCACATACACACACACACACACACACACACACACACACACACACACACACACTAGGTTGTCACAGTATCAGAATTGTGATTTTCGTATTGATACCAAGTGTAGTTTCACAATGCTTGACACCAAATGATACAATGGAAAGAAATCACTGTCTGAACACTGTTAGTGTTTTCTTCATTTTTCATCTTTATCTGTACGAACTCTTCAAATGCAGGTGAAATACAATGTCCACCTGGTGCTAGTTCCCCACAAAGACATACTGCAACTCTAACACATATATAAACACTCACATAGACAATATGCCGTGGTATGCGAACTTTTGGACATCCTGTTTCAAGTCACGTTCTATTGTTTTCCTAAGTAAGAACACAGATTCTACAGTGAACACAGTTTAATATATTGTAGCAACATAAGTATGTATTTTGCAGGCCGCATTTTTATTATATTACATTCAGCATATAAACAGCAACATATGTTCACCTAGAAAACGAAAAAAAAAAAGTAATCGGACAATAATTTGGTCCAAACCTTTGCATATGACTGTAAATGATATTTATGGTTTATGCTATATTGTCCATCTCTTGCTGCCATAATAGTGAGCTGCCAGTTTCAGCAGCTCATCGCATAAGTAATCACCCTACAGGAGCTGGTTCTGGCCCTTCTAATCCCACCTCCTCCTCCTCCTTGGTTCTTCTCCTGTTGGGTTTCCAGTTTGTGCCACCCCTTTCTCTTACCCGACATCGAACATGCACACACACACATACGCCTCCTGCTCGCTCAAATCTAAATGCCAGAGCACAAAGCGATCCCAAATCCCCCCTTTACTCGTTCACTCTTTCGTTCCTTCATTGATTCACTCGCTCAGTCATCCATTCACCCCATTGTGCTTGTACACTGGAGGCTGGATTGTGGTGGGAGGGCAGAAAGGGAGGGATGAAAAGGCTTTGGGATAGAAGAGAGGAGAAGGGGGGCGAGGATGGATCAGAGCTTGGGGGAGGTGGGGGGTGAGGAAAAGAAAGCATTAAAAGGAGCTGAATAGGGTCCAGCTGCATACACTCCTTCACAGACTCAGACAGATGTGACTCTGATATTAGGCAGTTCACTGTGCTTTGAGTGCATGTGCTGGATTTTTTGTAGATTTTAGGCATAAAAGTGTCCTCTTTTTGTATTTCTAAATAACAAGGACATTTGGTCCCCACAAAGGGATAAATACAAGCCCACAAGATAAATACAGAAGTAACAAGAATACATAAAAACAAGATTTTAGTTTGAGTCACTAGTCATTTTGGATAATTTCTATTGGTCTGTTTGCAATTAATTTTTTAACACTGTAAACATAAGCTGGTTTATTTCAAATTATGTAAAAAAAATGGCACATTTATATGTATGACCCCGTGTGTGTGTGTGTGTGTGTGTGTGTGTGTGTGTGTGTGTGTGTGTGTGTGTGTTTGCACACACCAGTTTTATCTATGCTCTAATGACTAGTACTCATACATGTGTGGTCACACTGTATGTGCAAGGAAAGATTTGCTAGCATTTGTTACGTTTACTGTACTTACTGTGAATCAGTGCTTGGAATTGTGATATCTGTATTATAAAACTGTGAGTGTGGAAAGAGTTTGTGGAAAAGCAGCTTCCCTTTACATTTAAGGACTTAGATTAAAGATTAAAGAGCTACATCATTCTTTTCCACATCGAGCTAAAGAGCACCAAGTGCCGGGTGAAGATGGTGAGAGTGTGCTGTACTCGTATTAACACTAGGTGGTGCTATTGTCTTCCACAGATTGCTGAGTGGGGCCCCTTCGACCTGGTGATTGGTGGAAGCCCCTGTAACGATCTCTCAATAGTCAACCCAGCTAGGAAGGGTCTGTATGGTGAGACCACATCACTCTTCTTTTAACATATTCATTTTGCTCCCATATTATATGTTGCAGCATTCAGTGTTCTGTAAAAGACATATTTGTAACCCATTCATGCTCCAAAAATGCATTTATTAGGACAATGCCACAGAATCTGTTCTGATTAATGAAGACATTTGTAAAATTAGAATTTGACAGTACCCATCCAAACTTTTATTAGTACATGTTAAGTTTATGCAAATCGAGACACTCCGGGATTTAGTTCCAAACAGCAAGTGGGTGGGTAGGATGGCCCTCCATCTCTCCATCACTCAGCGTAATGCCAACCCAGTGGTGGACTGACCGTGACTAAACTGGGGAGAGAAACAGAGTAAAAAGTAAAATAACAATCTAATAAAACAAATTTTTTGCCATGTTGTTTGATCTTCCTTTTTTTCAGATTTTTGTTCAGGCAAGTTTAGAGAACATTTGGGGCAAAACGAATTCACCATTCCAGAGAGGGATATAAACACGTTTATGGGTTAATTAGTCCTCTAATTCTGAAAAAGCACGCCTTTAGTTTTGGAGTTTAGTGGCAAGCTACACCATTAATTTTAAATAATTGTCAATTCATTGCATCTTAAAAAGAAGCTCTTAAAAAAGTCTACTTTCTCTTCTGTTTCTGCTGCTCCTGTGTGTAGAGGGGACTGGCCGTCTGTTCTTCGAGTTCTATCGTCTGCTGAGTGAAGCCAAGCCAAAGGAAGGCGAAGATCGACCCTTTTTCTGGATGTTTGAAAATGTGGTTGCAATGGGAGTCAATGATAAACGAGATATCTCCCGCTTCCTTGAGGTGTGTGTTTTCATTGGCTTTAACCATTTTTTTTTTTTCAGAAGGTTGTGGGTTTGAGTTTCTGGACTTAAGCAAGAGACCGTCCCCACACACTGCCCCCCACTGCTTCACTAGGTGAATGGGTTTAATGCAGAGAAAGAATTTCAAACTGTCTGATGTGTTGACATGTAACTATAAGGGGCCACAAAAAACATTTCTGTAAAGTGACTTATCAGTGGAATTTCTGAAGAGCAGTTATGCTTGCACAGAATCTGTGGTTTTTCTGTTGCACTTTACATGTCAGCGTGTTTGCATGTGTGTTACAGTGTAATCCAGTGATGATAGATGCCATTGAAGTGTCAGCTGCTCACAGAGCAAGATACTTTTGGGGGAACTTGCCTGGAATGAACAGGTATGTTAGGACATTCTGGCTATTCAACATTGTCCCTGTTGCATTTCACTCTAAAGACATCTTTGACGAAGGGCACTTTAGGACAAAGAAGCCTCACACGAATCAGTGGAAATGAAACTGTGGCTTAAGGCCCTTTCTAGATTAACCTGGTTCCGCCTTTTGTTTAAAGCACATACATGGCACACCACTGCAAATCCAGATGTAAGAAAATGATCCTCTATTCCAGGCCTCTCTGCGCCTCTGGGATGGATAAGCTTGAGCTACAGGACTGTTTGGAGCACGGCCGTGTTGCCAAGGTAACATTCTTCTTTCAGCATCTTTCAGATTTACCGTCTACCTGTGGATTTAAGCCGGCTACACTCAGAAGGCCAGATTCATAAAACACACCACCACCTTTACCGCGATGTTAAGAGCAAATAATGCCACAGCATTTGTTCATTCTTAAACAAAGACTACCGACATGTTTTTCTTTTCTCTTTTCTATGTCCTCAAGCATGTTTAGGGCAGAACTGTGACCTTTTTTTTTTTTTAAATCAATAAATCGGGACAAAAATATAGATAAGTACTGGGCGTCCTCGAGTTACGACACAGATCCGTTCCTACGACATTGATGTAACCCGAATTTCGGTCTAAGTCGAAACACACCCTAGCCTCAGTCACTTACCGATCCTAACACAGCTGTGAAATCATAATCTAGAACATAAAAACACAACTAACCCATAAAGGAAAAGGACATAAATACACTGTACTTGTACACTGTACTGTAGGAACGGAAAAAAATGACAAAAAATGAGTGTAAAAACACTTTTAACAGTCCAGAATGGTGTAGGTAAGAGTACTGGGGGACGCCAACTCCCTCACTCATACGCCGCGTTACTGTGTATTCTGCGTATTCTGCGTATACTGCGTATTCTTCAGCCGCACGCAACCAAACTAGTTATGGGAGTGAGCGTCATAAACCGGAAACGTCGTATGTCGAGATATAGAGGACCGTATGTCTATATAGAGGACCCCCTATATAGACATTCCCATTGTTTATAACTGTAAAATGTGTGTTTTACTGTAACATTCAGTTGATCTAGTTCAGCTTTTATTTGCAGCAGTTGGAGTGATGAAGGCCAAGGTGTGCAAGTTTTACAGTCCAAAAAGAACCACAACATGTTTGGACATACAAGGCGTGTTTTTATAACAGGCACATTATAAAAAGGTCACGTAACAGCTCGTGTTTCCTTATAGTTTTTAGCAGAATCCATCTGTGAAAACTGATAACAGTATTGTCATTATCTCTTGAGGGATCCATTAGAATTTTTTTATTCTTTCTTTTATTAAAAAGGGGCATTGGAGCAAAAGTTTCAGTCCATTGAACATTACATCTAAATAAGTAGTCAAATAGTCTCAGCTGTAATTTACTCACACTTGCAGTGAAACAACAACGAAAAGTAAACCCACTCAGTTCAGTAAGCATTATATTTAAAAGACCTTTGGTATGAGTATCATAGCAAACAGTGCAAGGGCAGTTGCAAGCAGGAGAAAAAGAAACATGACTTGCTCTTTTGAGAAGGAGTTACAGGATTATTATTGTCTTTGAATGTGACTCAGCCAATCAGTGTATAAATGTATAAAGATTAAGAACAGATATACATTTTCTGGCGTGTCATAATTTAAAAGAATTAAAGTTAACCATTTTTATCAAGAGTTGAGTAATAGTTGGATTAGGTGTTTTTTCTTTTCTTTTGTTAGTCACTGATCTGACTAAATTTCTGGTTTCATTTGATTCAGGGTTGATAGGGTCCGCATTTATTTTAGACCGTAGAATTATTGCTGCAGCAAGTAGACACACATTGCACACTCACCACTGAATCCATTAACCTGGCCCGGAGTGTTCATGTACGGATCGTTGCATTATTCACCAAATCGTACCTGAGAACCCATGTTAAGTAAATCTTTCTCACCTTTCATTTGAAGTTTGGCAAGGTGCGTACCATCACGACCCGCTCCAACTCCATCAAGCAAGGTAAAGACCAGCACTTCCCCGTCATCATGAACGGCAAAGAAGACATCCTGTGGTGCACTGAGCTGGAGAGGTGAGCACCAAGTTAAAGACAGATTACGTTAAGAGCTACATCACCTATGAACTCGTCATTCTTAAAAAAAAAACACCACTACTGTAGCACTACATACCACAAAAAGAACACTTTGCTCTGCAACAACTAATCAAACATGTCATTTTCTGTCTACTACTGAGCAAATTCACTTTAGAAACTCTATACTACTATTGTCATATGAAATAAAGAATACATTTCTGTCCTTAGTCAAAGACCACAATGCTGGGTTCACAATACCTTTGCTATTTAATACTGTTTGTTCGAATATGAACCGATGATAGAGACTGTATGTAGCAGACAGACAGTATATTGTATATAATAGTTTTACTGGCGATTATATAATATTATACACTATATGAGCAAAAGTATTGGGACACATGACCATTTCACCAACAGGGACTATAATGACATTGCATTCAAATACATAGACTTTAATATGGAGTTGGTCCCTCTGCAACTGTAACAGCTTCCACTCCTGGAAGACTTTCCACAAGATTTTGGAGTTTCTGTGGGAATTTGTGCCCATTCATTCTGTAGAGCATTTATGGGTTCAGACACTGATGTTGGATGAGAAGGTCTGGCTCACAATCTCCGTTCCAGTTCATCCCAAAGGTGCTGGATGGGGTTGAGGTCAGGACTCTGTGCAGGACAGTCAAGTTCTTCCACACTGAACTCATCCAGCCGTGTCTTTGTGGAGCTTACTGTGTGTACTGGGTCACAGTCATGCTGGAATATAAAAGGTTCTTCCCCAAATTTTGTCCACAAAGTTGGAAGCACGGCGTTCTCGAAAATGTCTTAAATATGGTGAAGTATTAAGATTAAGCCCTTCACTGGAAATACGGGGCCCAAACCCTGGAAAACAGGTGTGTCCCAATAGTTTTGTCCATATAGTGTATAATTGCATATTTTAACTGCTGACGCTGTCTTTTGAATGTTACAACACTACAGTTTCTCATGTGGACAGATTACATGTCCTCTTTTTGAGATCTAAAAATGTGACTGGCTGGGATTTCAAAATATCCTAGAAAAGAGTACAGTTCTGCAAGCAAAGGAAATACAGAATCAACAAAAGTTAGGATGACTTTCTAGATCCAGCAGTCAGTCGAGTCATAAATGTATTAGACCAGGGGTGTGCAAACCTTTTGCAAAGAGGGACAAATTTGATAGAGTGAAGATGCCCGTGGGCCAATAGTTCCATCTGACTCATTTTTTTAAACCACAAAAGTTACATGAAAATACATGCTGTTATAAAACAATTTTCATTGTTACAATTACCTTTATTTTTCAAATATCAGTGTAACCAAATGTAAGCCACTCAGGCAGACGTGAACAACTCTAAAAACACAATTCTACCTTTCATTAATATCTGGAGAGTCAGATAACATTGAACAAACTATGTAGAATATCTTAAAGTTCCATGAGTTTGATAAATATCTTTGAAACATGATCATTTTAAACAGGAGTTATAAGTAATGCAAAGTGGTATGTTATCATTAAAGTTTTAAACAAGTGAAATTTGCCCTTGTCTATTACAAGATCTTTCAGAAAGCAATAGTTCGTTTCACATCTACAGGTACATAACCAACAGTTATAACCAAACCTTATTCAGTAGTTTAATAAAATAAGTGCCATAAGTCCAATTTCATTAGTGTGCTTTAGGCTTTTCACTGTTAATAGTGAGAGGTGTTCTCGTTCAAAACACTCAATTTCAGAGTGAATAAGGAACAGATACAGTAACTTGCTGACACTAATTCTTGATACAAAATGAGTGTGTTTGCCGCACGGATGCAGAGCCAGATAGCATTAGAAAGGAGGAATTACATTTTCAAAGTTTTATGATTTATTTTTTATGACAGAGCGAGCCATAAATAACACATTATAAGACCGAAGCTGCGGGCCGTATGAAATCTGACAGCGGGCCGTGATTGGCCCGCAGGCCAGACTTTGGACATGCCTGTATTAGACACTAGTATAACTGGAATTCTATTTTGAACTTAGGTGTCAGGTACCCACATGAACTTGAAATGTATTGCAATATGTGGTGAAAATACTGAAAATTTAATATAATGTAATATATGGGGGATTGGTAGTTAGGGCATTGTCCCTGCAATCGGAAGGTTGTGGGTTCGAATCCCAGGATTGCCAGCGACACCTCTGAGGTACCCTTGAGTAAGATACCGTGCCCCACCCACTGCTCCGCGAGTGCCCCCGTCGGTGGCAGCCCCCTGCCACCAGTGTGCTGTGGTGTGTTCGTGTGTGACTATAAAGGGCCACATTACTTAATATTTAAAATACGTATCAGAAGCTTTAATAAATGTTGCTTTTAACAAAAATGTCTCTTTTGATCCTCTAGGATTTTTGGGTTTCCCGTCCACTACACAGACGTGTCCAACATGGGCCGTGGTGCCAGGCAGAAGCTGCTGGGTCGCTCCTGGAGTGTGCCAGTGATCCGACACCTCTTCGCTCCGCTGAAGGACTACTTTGCCTGCGAATAACCATCCAAAAAAACTCCTCACCCTCTCGGTCATACTGCTTTAACATCACAACAGCAGAGCAAATGGTCCAATAAAACACTGGGGAGCGGGAGAGGGTTGGTCACTATTGCCATTTCCAGAAAAAAGCTAACTTTAAAAGAGTACCTTTAAAGCTTTTGTCCAGCAGGTGGTGCTGTAGCTCTGAGCCAGTGAGCTTTCTGACGTTTTCTTTGTTTGTTTGTTAGTTTGTTTTTCTTTCCAAAAGCCCTGCTGAAGGTAAGAGGCCACGCAGAACTTCAAACTGGTTTTGTTCTACAAACAAGAACTTCATTTTCAGGGAGCATTTTTTCTTTTAATGGTGCCTTTTTCTACCTTTGTGGACAAAAACTCTTGTCAGGCAGGTTTAGACGTCTAATCCAAATGGAAAAAAATCTGACATTCTGGTGAAGAACATTATATTTTACTTGACAGTTGTGCAATATGAGCATCGTGGCACATTGTATAAGGTATACCCCAAAATATGTTTTTGACAAAAAAGTGTGAATGACACACTTTCAAAGTAAGAACACACTGAATATCAGATACTGTAGAATATATACATTTTTATATTTCTGCGAGGACAGCTCTCTCTGCTGTCTGCTCTTCAAACTTGACATTCAGTTCCACCGACTGACGTATTTTATCACTACTGAGGGAGTGCTTTATCATTCCAGGCCCAGTCAGAGTACCCTCAACTTTTTTGTTGGGAAAGTGTGACATTGAGTTGTTTGCCAAAATGTCATCCATTAAAACCGTCCACATCTAAGCCCAGAAAAAAGGAGTCAGTCATGCCAAAGATCATATGGCACTGAATTTTAGTCTTCAATCAAAATTGTTTTAAAAAGCTCACAGTGTAGTTTCTAGATTTCGATGTAGATCTACCTTTTTAAGATTTCATTTTAGATGTTTTCTAAAGCACTAGCGTCACAAACGTGGTTCCAGAAACACAGTTCCGACAACTTTGTCCTCTCCTTTAATTTCAGTGGACCATTGTTGGGAAGTTGTCTGTATGATGAGAAGGGAAAGGACGTCTATTCTCAAGGAAATACTTGAAATTAATCAATGCAAAAACTAAGCTGTGAGCCCAGAAAATACTTTTAAAAAACAGTTCATGATAGAGACATGCCAAATGCTTTTTTTTTTTTTTTTACAGTTTTAGTCTGTACAGTTGAGTTAAGGTGCAGAGTTAATGTTCAAAATCATAAAACGACGATGGAGCATTTCAAAACTTAGTGCATCATAAGGAAGTCATATATTGTCCCTGATGTTCACATGGGATGTTAATTTCTCCATCAAGTACTTTATCTTGCTTTTTATGACAAAACGATTTTGAGTATTTCCATCATCATCAGAGCTACGTAGTACTGGAACAAAAATCTATATTCATTTTCTCTGCCTTGAGAAAAGATATCACCAATGTACTGTTTTGGGGGGTTTTTTTATCTTGAAAATGTTTACATTTCAGCTGGATTTCAGGTCCTTCACATGTGCCTGTACTGGAACTGTATTTTGGCTTAGTGAAAGACAAGGACTGATTTTGAACAACAGAATACCTGAATTTCTCTACTCAGGCCTCTCATGGCTGGTTCCATTTTTAGGCTCATTCTTATTTGTTTTAATATCAGCCAGTGATGTTTTGGTTAGACACTTTCTTATAGTTCATAGTTTAACATCTTTTTTTTTTCATCAACACATGCATTACCATCAGCCACCCTACAGCCATCTCTGCTTTTAAAATAGATATTTTTGAGCTTGGATACACGCACACACACACACACACACACACACACACACACACACACACACACACACACACACACACACATCCATACTGCCTAAAAACTACTGTCTAGATTTGAAGCTTGAAAATATTAACCTTTTATGAGACAGTATGCCGAAATGTCTTTGTTTTAGTGTGTCATATAAGTCATATAACATTTAGTTACTTATTGTTTTTAGTACTTCAAGAACATGTTTTTCATATTAGAGCTTAAATGTATGGAAAAATAGTACTGTGTAACGTTGTAACTTTTTTGTAGACTTTTTATTGTAGTGTGCTGTGTTTTAATGTTTTTATAATTAACATTTTACATTGTTGTTCTTTAAATACAATGCATGAAAGTTTGTTATCTGCTTGACTCTTTAGTGACATAATACATACATTAATACTGAACACTTATATTTTAACAGTACGTTTATACAGTGCCCTTTTGGGAACATGATGGATAAATATCCCATGACTTTATTTTTATACTTTTGTACTCTTTTGTATGCTTTTTTGTATATGTCTTTTGCAAACATTTATACCATAAAAATGTAACAAAAAAAGATGTTAGTAGCATTGACCAATAAAAAAGAGACAACCATAACTGTAAGATGATCTGTTGTCCGGAGTGTTTACTATAAATACCATCCAACATTGATTCAACTGAATTTAATTCATTTCAGTTTTGTTTATTTAGTGTTTTTCTTTATTACAAACGCCAAGCACACATTAAGACATCATGGAGAGTCTAACTGCCATACTGGTGCTCAGTACTAGTGCCAGAATATAGATTACATGATGTAGACAAAAATATTGAGATGCCTGACCATTACACCAACTTGACTTTAATGACATTGCATTCAAATCCATAGACTATAATATGGAGTTGGCCCATCTTAGCAGCTATAACAGCTTCCACTCTTCCTGGAAGACATTCCACAAGATTTTTGTTTCTGTTGGAATTTGTGCCCATTCCTTCTGTAGAGCATTTATGAGGTCAGGCACTGATGTTGGATGAGAAGGCCTGGCTCACAATCTCTGTTCCAGTTCATCCCAAAGGTGCTGGATGGGGTTGAGGTCAGGGCTCTGTGTGGACCAGTCAAGTTCTTCCACACCGAACTCATCCAACCATGTCTTTATGGAGCTTGCTTTGTGCACTGGAGTACAGTCATGCTGGAAGTAAGGGACCTAGCCCAAACCCTGAAAAATAGTTGATTCCTAATACCTTTGTCCATATAGTGTTCATCCCTCTGCATATTTTAGCCATGTCTCTGAGCACACTCAAATAACTCTTAACTGCTCAAATGGAACTCTAGCTACAGTCCAGTGTGTGTAAGCCAAAATATATAAATTCAAGCAATTTAATAGAATTGTTTCACTGGAAATGCACTGTGACAACAGCACGGACTTGTTTTCTTGGCAAATAAATTGATGCGCATGCAGTGGATGCAAAACCACAAACAAATAACAACGAATTAAAGGGCACAGTATAGATTCTTGAGGCTCATTTAAAAAGTTAGTATGGCCTTCATGTCCCGAAACCGGCCATAATTCATTTGTCAACTATCTCCAACAGAAAGTAGCTGAAGTTTACCCAGAAAGTCGCTAGATGTCGCTAGATGACGATACATGCTAATTTGCATATAAATGGCGTCATCACATCACGCCGCGTTGGCGTTCTCGGAATCAAAATTAAAAAATAACTAAAGGAGAGAAAAGAAACGAGAGGTTTGGAAGGTGAAAGAGACGGTGTCCGTGTTCGTGTGTGGCTTCTGAAAGAAAGATCTGTGTTATATACCAGAGAGGGATTTTTTACTTTGCTTAAAAATGTAACAAATTCTTTTGCTTCTAATACAACTTGTTTTGTGAGTGGATGAGATCAACCAAGAAAGGTTTATAATTGGTCACTCGATGTGAACGTCAAACTGCGCGCACATGCGCAGATCATTCCCTTTCCAAGCGTCTGGACGGACTGAAGGTGTCCAGGCTGGGTCTCAGACTGATCTGCGGGGAATATTGACGACAAAGTTGGACAGTTAGTAGCTAAGATTTGTCAAAAATGTCACTAGATTTTTCGCTAGGCGCTTTTGGGGGGAAAAAAGTCGTCAGGGGAGCCAGGAAAGTCTTAGAAATAGCGACAAAGTCGCGAAGTTGGCAACACTGCTTGGGGCGGAAATATTTAAATGAACTCTGCTCTGATTTGGCTGCCCTGTTTTGTGCATCAGTGAAAATGTAGTCCGAGCTGAACTTCAGTGTGAATGGCTAAATTGCTATATGCTAATTATTTATTGTCATGACAAAACTCTGTATCTCCATTTTCTTTTTCTTTTTTTTTTTTTTTTACTTTTATTTGTATAATTAGAATGTGTCATCTGACCTTTAAATTGTTTCAACAAACACGTGATAAATAGACCAACAGAAAGGCCCAAAAATAATTGGGAAAGAAAATCACAGTGCACAGTTTTCCATTATAAGTAAAGAAAGGTTCCTTCTCCTGTTCTTCAGTTTTCATTAGATGGGCCCTTGAATATTAAGAAC
>JBBIGA010000132.1:21591499-21606695 GCA_037576975.1 Alestes dentex | reverse complement strand
AATAAACAGTAGTTTACGGCATAACTGTATCATCCCTTCCAACCGTTCTGGTGACGCTACAGTATGAAGCAAAAAAAAAAACATCACTTCATTCCAGGTTAAAAATGCATTATAACGCGCGTTACTGACATTTGTTCCGAGTAAAATATTACCAATTTTCTTTCTGTAATGCCTTACATTACCGCATTACAGCAGAAAGCAATGCATTACAGTAATTCGTTACTGTTGTAACGCGTTACTTCCAACACTGATATTGACGTATGTTCTCCGGCGGAGCGAGAGGATTTAAGTTTACTGATTAAACTTAAATCCTCTCCGCTGGTGGTTTAAGTTTATTGATTAGGGGTTTGGTTTGTGTATATAAGTGTCTTTGTTTTGTGTTTAAGTGTCGGTCCACCGTCTAACTGGGTGTGTGTTCTGCTGAAGTCGTTTAGTTTGTATGTAGGCCCTCGTGCCTTTTTGTTTTGTATTTGTAAATAAAGTAAATATGGAGACCTGCATGCGCGCCTCGTTCCTGTGGACTCAAGACTTGACAATAAGTAGTGATATTTCACATCGTAAGACTACAAATTCAATAAAATGAACAAGAAGTGGACTTTTTATCACTCTAACCCAGCATTGCATAAATATTCTGCTCAACCAGAGTACAAGAAATACACCAGCAAATGTCAGTTTGGAAAACTGGCCAAATTGAATCATCTGTCCGATGCAGATCATTTTTTACAGCTTTTATTTTTCCTTCTGAAACGGATTCAGTTCCAATATCATGCATCCCTGACGGCCACATTCTAAAACAGCAATACTTTATCTTTTAGGAAATTGATGATTTCCTGCTTTTAGCCTGTTTCTACTGTACTTAATGTAGCATGTCAGAGGGAGAAGCAAGGAGTAAAGAGCAATGCAGTACAGTTACAGACTTAAATAGCAGATAAATGAAAATGCCTTTTCAGGTCCGTTGACACGGCATTTTAAGGTCAGTTGTTACACAATACAGATTAACTGAGCACTAGTACTGCTTCAGTCATGATTCAAGTCATGATTCAACTATTACAGTAAAATAATAATACAATGAACTTGCAACTTGTGTTAAGCTGAATAACAACACGCTGTGATGAATAACAACACACTGTAGGACTTTTACCACTTGTAGAGCTGTAGTCACGGTGTTCAGCAGTACTGATAGTAAAAGTGAAAGTGTTTTTATTTTCCTGGCAGGGTAAAGCTAGCCACACGTGTATAATGTACCAGCTCTTTGTCAGTCAGGAACAGATGATTTCCAGATTCCATTCTGTCTCTTGAGTATTACTGAAGTGAACTGTGTCATCAGATATGGTCATTAAGGACAATTTCCTTTGCTTCAAACAAATTTGATCTGTGTGTTCTTCCATGATCTGTGTGTCTCATCATGTGCTCTGCCTTTCTCAGGGATGGGGATGGAGATGTTTGCAACATTGCTGGGGGCTACAATTCAGGGTCAGATTGTGGGGATCTACCATGCTAAGAGAACACATGTCTGCGGCCAGTTGAATGACAGTCAAACCCTCTTTGCAAATTATTCAGATGCACTGAACTTCACATCCCCCCTCACTGACACGCTACAGAACACGGTGAGGCTTGATGTGTTTGGACATAGTATTTTCTCTATAAACACGCACACACACGCACAGTAATATCTTAAGTAATTGCTTCCAGATGACAGTGTCAGACAGTCTCTTCTGGTAGAGAACCTTCTGTTGTTTGTAAGTGTTTTCCACCTCTGGTTCCATGGAGCATCTAGAGTGTTCTCGTATTTTTTGTTTTGTTCTTCTTAAAGCCCTGTATTTTTATCACTGTAAATGTAATGAATTTATTACTGTATTTACTTGCTAATACCAAAGAAAATGCGCGTGCGTGAATTACAGTACAGTCTACACAGGGGTAACATCGATATTTACATTCTAGCACTGCAGGAGTTCAGTGTAAACTCTACAGTATGAATACGGGTTTATCTTTACATTTTCTTTAAGGCTAATGAGTTAAAAATGAAATTAAAGTGTTTTGGGACCACATTTGGGGGCATATTTTAGGTTTACACTATAAAAATATGCATTTTTAGGCATTTTTTTAACCATTTTTTTAACCATACGCGGGTGCGCTTGGAACGTAACCCCTGCGAAAAGCGGGGGGTCACTATATATGTATATATGTATATATGTGTGTGTGTGTGTGTGTGTGTGTGTGTGTGTGTGAAATCGTACTACGTACTCATTAGTATGAGGTCATGTGACTACATGTGATACATGAGAATACAAAATCTTCTATTCACAAGAGATATAAATCTTCACAGAAGAGCTACAAACTCTTCACTTGTGTGTGAAATCATACCAGGTGCTCGTTCGTATAAGGTCAAGTGAGTATATCAGAATAAGAAGTCTTCCATTCTTGAAAGAGTACAAAACCTTCCATTCACAAGAGTTAGAAAATCTTCCATAATATATGATTCTAAAGGAGAATTGCACAGAGGTTTGTCATCTTTCCAGAAAACATGCTGTGGTGATAGGAACCAGATGACTGTTTGATTCCTCTGAAAGCTGCTTCATGTTTGAGATTTCATTTTAGTTTTGAGATTTGACATTCATAGTGAAGAAGCACACTGAGGTTTTTGTAAGGCAAGAGTATCCAGAGAGATCATTAGTGGTGTGAGCGCGGCTCGGAAACGGAAGAAGCCCACAGGCTGGGAAGCCTAAACACTGGAGTGAGACACTGTTCTTTAAATAAACGAGAATATTTTGAAGGATGTGATTCTTAAATATACCCACTGTATCACAACCTGTGGTTTCTACCGCCATCATTATAAAGATACTGTGAAGGGTTGACGGTTAGGGTTCAATGCGAAAATGATTAATAATGATTAATGCCAATTTGTGTTGTGATCATGCAGAGAAGAGCATATTTGATTTCGGCTTTGGTGATAGGAACTCTCTACTTCATGTGCTGCCTTGTGATGTTTGCTGGTGTGAAGGAGCAACCAGGTAAGGCTGCAGTGTCAAATTGTCCTATACATTTTAAAGAAACATGTAGCTAATATCAGATTTACACTGTATAACACACTGCTGCAAAGGTACAGGCATTTACTGGCTTGGATTTCGTTTCACTGGTGAGGAGGTAAAGGACAACAATGATACGCTGCCATTTTATTTACTATCTAAAGTGACCAATTAATCTACATGTTCTTCTGTTTTTGTGTGTAATCCAAAAATGGTAAAATAGTGGTAAAATTAGAATAAAGTCTCTCAGGGGTGCTATTTTATCAGATTACAACCTGCATGTGCCACTCTCACATAGATGGATTTAACAGAAATGCTAAACCTGAAAACAGTAAGCTAAACTTGATTTGATGCTGTATTTGCTCACACACGGTTTAATATGAGTGTTACAGCACAGTTCTGAGATCAGTTAGCCATCTAAGCTAGCTTTTTCAAACTTATTTAGCATTACAAGCTTCTTTTTTTATAACACTTCTTTTTTATAACTGACCTGAGCTTTAGTGTCTTGAAGGCCGTTTTATGAGTCTGCTGTGTTTTGCTCTGCGTTTATTTGTAGGGGTTTTTTTTGTGTGTTTTTTGCACTTCTTTTTCCAGCCTTGTTACCCTTGTTGTCTTAGACTCTCTCTCTGACGCACATTTCAAAGGGGACTTGACCGTCCTCTTTTCCCCCATGTATTACATTGGCAACTCAACCACAAAAAAAACGATTTTTTTTAATGACCTGTACTCGGCCCCTGATGAAATGATCAAAAACTTATATACAAGTGGACTACGGGGGATATTAACAGACATTTTGGAACCATGCCCATATTTCAAACACTGTAAGAGGAGTAGTGTCATCAAAATTCACCGATAATAAGAATAGTAGCTACTGTACAGTGCTCATCATTTAAACTGCTGTGTAAAAACATGTTAATGCACTGCTGTTTTCATTAATGTTGACTAGATCCAGCGTTAGCTGTAGCACTGGTTCATCAGACTTCCTCGGAATTACAACTTTAATGTGCAGTGGCTAAAAGATTTCCCAGAACTCAGATCAGATCTCACCTGTATGTCTGTGTGCCTTCATCACCAGCTCCACTGAGCAAGCTGGATCGCATGCAAGGGGCATATCTCAACGGCATGAAGATGATTGTGAAACACACTCCGTATCTATGGCTTGTGTTTGGATTCCTCTTCTGTTCAGTTGCTTTTCAGGTCAGAGACTCTGTGTGGATGTTTGGTATTGTTTTGGTCAAAGAATGAGACATAGAGCTTTTAACAGTAGTGACTTATTTACATTTCAGATAACTCAGGGAAACTTTGCTCTCTTCTGTACTTATGTGGCTGGAATGGGGGCCTACTTCCAGCACTTTGTGCTCATATTGCTGGTGAGTGGTCTGTGGGTTTGACGTTATATGAGTCTAATATGAAACTCTAAATGTAAAAGTAATCGAAATACGAAACTAAATCCTCTCTCCTGGTGTGTAGGTCGCAGCCACATTATCCGTCCCTCTATGGCAGATGGTGTTGGTCAGACTAGGCAAGAAGACCACCATCTTCATCGGCCTATCAGTGAGTTTCACTTCTCTCCTGTTAATTGTTCTTTTTTCAAGTGGGGTCTCAGTGACGAATCTAAATGGACATGTTTAATCAAACACATTTTTAATATAGTCAGTAGCTAAAGTTTTAAGGTGGTTCTCATTACAAAGACTTGAGTCAAGAATCGATCTCGTGCTCTTCCTTTATTTCTTTGCAGATTTATGTTCCATCTCTCATTATCATAGCCAGTGTGAAGAGCAACTTTCCCATCTTTGTATTTGCGGGCATTTTATCGGGCGTCAGTCTGTCATCCCTCTTTTTACTGCCCTGGTGAGTGAGACAGTCCTCTTTTATCAGATCTCATGACATGGCAAGTTGAGGTGGGCAGTATGATGATATTTTTCATCATAGTGATAAATTACATCACATTGCATTGCAATACGTATTCCTGAGCATATTGTAGATGTCGTCAGTTCTTAAAGAGCATTGATCATCTACATGTTTACATGTTTCATTACTAAGAGAGCATAATTAGTCCTGCCTAATAGTATTTAGTGCAGCACAGTGTGTATTGACTGTACTCAGAGTTTTGGACAGTATTCTTTAAATGTGGCATTGCTTATAATTTATAACTAACCTCATAACAACTTAATATTGTGAAAAGAACATGGTATTGTTATTTATTTTGACGTATTGCACCGTATTGCACCATATTGCACTCCCCCTTATGGTTAAAACATGAAAATTAACCATTCTTTGATCCCTCATTAAAAATTACACTACACGGAAAAACACATCAGTTCTTCTCCACCAAACAATATTTAAAACCTTTAAAACACAGCATCCTCCCGTGGTGTGGTGCACAAAGGCAGTGGGGGAAGAAATAGGTTCCTCGGTTTTTGTCACGTTATTGAATCTTTTTGCTGTTTTCAGGTCAATGCTGCCAGATGTGGTGGATGACTTTAAGGTGAAGAATCCATCCTGCACCGACCTGGAGCCCATGTTCTACTCCTGCTATGTCTTTTTCAACAAGTTTGGAGGAGGCGTGTCAAATGGAGTCTCTACTTTAGCATTGCAGTAAGAACGTTATTCAGTCAGGCTACTGGCTGGTACACTCAATGGTTGAAAGTATATAAAACCAGCATCGCCACATCAGATTCAGTGTAAATAGGAATAAAAACTATTGAAATTTGACCAAATCAACATTTACAGGGGGTTGTATTTGGTTGTTTACCCGTCTCCACCAGCCTGCAGAGCCCAGCTCACTCCATAATGTGATACTGGTGTGGTGGAGTGGGACTATTTTTTAAAGAAAACTGGAGCTCAATACCTTAACTCTGTACCCGAGTTTCAGAAATGTATGTTGCCTTATGTTAAAGAACATATTCGGTCATTTGTTTTTTGTTCCGCCATGCACCAAGATACGTAGTGCCCAAACCACTGTGTCCAGTGGCCAAAGGATGTACTGAATGTAGTCATGTGCTACATTCAATACAATAAATGAAACATTTCTTGATAAAAACAATTTCATCTGATGATTATGTTGTTAGAGGAAACTGTTCGGTTTGGTAGTATTGGTACTTATTATCCTTCCTACTTTAGCTTCATTTGGTGTATTAGATTAGAGATGCAGGATGGTGGATTTTCACTGGAGCTCTTGGTGACCACAGTCTAAGATGTTATATCGCTGTTCCTCTGTTCTCCTCAGCTTTGCAGGCTATCAGCCTGGAGCGTGTAGGCACGGCCCAAGAGTGATCACCACACTGCAGGTGATCTTCGTTCCAGTGCCCATCATCTTGCTGCTGGTTGGACTGGTGTTCTTCTTCTTCTACCCCATCACTGAGCAGCGGCGGCAACAGATCCAGACCGAGCTGCAGAAAGCAGCGTAAGTGTGCCTTCAGTGCTTCATTATGAATTGCAGTAATGATGCTGAATCAGTGTTGTCCAGGAGATGGGGCTACAGCTTCTTGTGCTGTGAGCATCTTGCAGTAGCTCTTGATTTACCTTTCGATGCACTTCATGCACCTGAGTTTAAAAATACTGATGGTCCTCGGGTTACAACAGTCTCAACATGCGGCATTTCGAGTTTATGATGCTTACTCCCATAAAAACTTTTAAAATTGAGACGTGACTGTCTCAGCGCACGCCGTTAGCATTGTACTTATGGACTACGTGGGTGAACTAGCTTGGTTGCCTGAGACCCAGACTGCTCTGCATCCGGGTTACATTACTGGCCTAGGAACGGATCTGTGTCGTAACTTGAGGACCCCTGTATATTGAATTCGGTCAGATTTATCATAAAGCTAAGAGCATGTCGGATCTATAAGTGGTGTCTAAGTTAAAGCAATGCCTGAGAGGCTGTGTCAAAGCTTTTTTACTCCCTTTCTAATTACGTGACTACATGTCATCTTCCCATACAGGCTGGAGAATAAAGCAGAAGGAAAGAGGGAACTTTATCTGTGAAGAATTCACGCTGGATCCAAAAGTGCCTCATATTCTTGTATAATTATGTGAATGTATTTTTGACTTTGACATGTGCTATATATCTTTACAAATATTTCACGTTAGTTTTACTGTCAACTTTGTAACAAATATGTATTAAGAAATAAATGATTTTTAATTATTATTTATGTGTGCAGATTTACTACTGTGTTCTACTTTTAGAGAAATGTCTAAAGTAATTTTGAATTTGAAAGTGAACCATTTGTGACGTGTGAACAATTCAATTCAGTTCAATTCAATTTTATTTATATAGCGCTTTTTACAACCAATTTGTCACAAAGCAGTTTTACAGAGTCCAGATCCGAACCCCTAGTGAGTGAGCCAGAGGCGACAGAGGCAAGGAAAAGCTCCCTTGGCTGGAGGAAGAAACCTCAGGAGGAACCAAGACTCAAAAGGGGAACCCATCCTCCTCAGGTTGACCCGGAGAGAAAGGAATGAGAATCTTTATGGGGATTAATAACAAGAGAAGACCTTCATGAACAAGATTATTGACAGATAGGCCGTCTACAGCTTACAGGGTTGGTTTCACTAAGTATCCATAGAGGTACATTTTGTTGGAAGAGTAACAGAGTCTGCAGTCCAGGATCAGGAGCAACAATCTCCGCCGAAGCTTAAGCAACAGTTGCCCCTACTTGGGGTAGGGCACGAGTGGCGCCAGTTGAGGGCAATTTGGCACGGGGCACCAGCGATAGCAGGCCCTGGAAGGTGGTGACCTGGGGTCCCCCAGTGATCAGTCTGGCAAATGTGCAGCGGTTCCCCTTGGAGAAAACAGAGAAGAGCATTAGTTCTGTTTAAATTTGCAGAGGATTGTTTATATCTGTGAGGAGTGCAAGTTAAGACTCTGCCGCTAAAGCAGCCTAGCTACAAAGGGCAGAACCGAGAGGTATGATGGGCATGAGAGTGCCCTGAACACACCACAGAACAGTGTGAAATTTGTCCTCTGCTTTCAGCCCATTCTCCAAGTGAAGCGGTGAGCAGCCAGCAGCGCAGTGCCCAGTGAGCAGTGTGTGGGCAGTATCTTGCTCAAGGGAACCTAAGTAGTGCCGCTGGCAGTCCTGGGATTTGAACCCACAACCTTCCCATCACAATGGAAACTCCCTAAGTAAAGTGGCCCCTTATAGTCACATGTGAACACATCACAGCACATGGTGTGAAATTCTTTCTCTGCATTTAACCCATTCACCAAGTGAAGCAGTGGGCAGCCAGGAACACAGCGCCCGGGGAGCAGAGTGTGGGTACGGTACCTCACCTCAGTGGTGCTACTGGCAGTCCTGGGTTTCAAACTCAGGATATCTGCTCAAAATTCTAGCCACCAAGGGCCCGTCTGTCAAAGATAAATGTTGAGTGTATCAGAAAGATAAGAGAATCGTATTCCGCCAATATGACCATGAATAATATGTAATTCAGGGCCTGTTGTCCACGCAAACACAAGGACCTTGACTCATGTGACGTCTTCTCATGCACAGGATCTCAGGCATCTGACGTCCTTGCCATGTTCACATGTACAAAGCATGGTATAGAAAATTAAGTGTGTGACCGATTTAATTAAGTGACACTTGATTTTGTATCTATTGCAAAACAGGGATTTGAATAGTCAATTATTACTCATATTGGCTGAGAGCCAGTGAATAAGTGTGTTGTATTCTGAGGATCTATTTAACTGTAAGGTCTGGTGGGGAGAGAGCGTCTGATCACTGCTCCCAAGGACCATGAGGTTGCTTCATTCTTCAATAAAGCAGCAATGTGCATTTCCCCAACTGTGTTTGATTTTTTTTTTTACTTAGAAAAGGTTTGAGACTTAGAGTTTTGCTCCAATTTTCCATGACATCTGTTCCAAGGGGCAACGCCCTAACTGCTAGGCCACAAGCCGTCCCACCCAGCCACTCATTTAAGAGGAACCTTCAGCCTTTTCTAAGGAACTCAAAACAGCCCTTTCTGATTACATATATTGTGTAGTGTGTCCTTATGCCTCTCTTTAAAAACATCCCTACCGTAATACATTATGAATCACACTGGCTTTGGATAAACTGTAACAAGCAACTAAAGCATACCATCTCCAGTCAGTTGACCTTCAGGGTCAAAATATGAAGTAATTTACCTAACAATAGAATTTAGCAAAGAGGGGGGCACTGCAAAGAGGTAAACTCTGAATCCCCCCACACCTTCTGTCATCCCTTTTGTCTCTTTCTTTTTTGTCCTGGACTAGACAGAACAGACTAGTAGGTCACATTGCTTGGACTACCAACTCTTTGCTTTGTCTGTTTCATTGATCTTAAATAAATGTCCTCTGTATTAGAGAGCAGTACATTATTTTAATCTGTCAATGTTTAAAAAAAAAACAACCAAAAAACAAAGTAACAAAACTTGTAGATTTCCTGTTAGTTACTGGGGTTAACTGGTCTGGGCTGGGTTAACAATCATCAACAATAATACAGAAGTCAATGGAAACACTCTACAAATACTAATAGAAACTAAAAATTGACATTTGTTTCCCAGGGACAAACATTTTTCATTTTTATAAAGTTGGGAAAAAAACTATAATAAAGTTTAAAATAAACCCACTAAGCAAATAATGCAAACTTTTGGGTTAATGGACAAGTGTTCTGTTTTGGCCAATCAAATTTCAGCATTGTCATGAGTTTCATCTCATGAAGGCCAAGCTGTTCTTCTTGAAAACCTTTAGACCTGAGCTGTCACACACTCCAGTGGTTCAGTAGTCCTGTTTGGTGTGTTATTTAAACCTGCAGGACGGTGTGTTTCCCCCTGAGTTGTGTGTGTTGGTGGGAGGTGAACTGGGTTTCTGAGGAGAAACACGACTCGTGACTGTGGAGATGGCAGCTCAAAGAGGCTCTCGAAGAACTTGACAAACCCCCAGGTAATCCCACTGGTGCATAAATATATATTATTACGACTGGAACTATATGGACAAAAGTGTTGGGATGCCTTACCATTACACCAGCAGGGACTTTATTGACATTGCAAACAAGTCCATAGACTTGAAGACGGTCCCCCATTTGCAACTAGAACAGCTTCCACTCTTCTTGGAAGGTTTTCATGGCGCCTACATTACCAGTTATTTTGATTTAGTGATTGTCATTATAGTGACAATCATTATATGCAGAGCTGGTTGGATTAAAAGACTAAATGTGTTCCATAATTCCAATTCCAACACTTTAAGTTTTATTTTATGTTTATATATTTCATCTTTTATTTTCTGCTAGGAAATAAACAGAATGTGTGCCATGTAAATGCTCACAGAAGAGTTTCTTGGTGAACATTTTTCTTGCGTGACAAACATGAGAAAACACCCAGAGAGGGGCAGAACTATGACTTAGACATTCTGAACTTGAAAAAACAGACATTTGGTAAACATCAAAACATCACACACACAGCGGTATATTCACATTTTTATAGGAATCAGCTGGCTTGAATAATTGATATCATTGCTAACTCAAGTGTGAAAGTGAGGCTCTAATCTCTAATACATATAAAACACTTCATATATGTCATATACATTTTGTAGGTCAGCTTTATGTAGGTCAGTGTAATGCCTACAGTACTGCACTGAACAGCTGTCTCCCACATATTATTGTTTTCCTGCTTCTGGCATATCTGGTCCAAGTAACCAGCTCATAATCAATCCAGTCTGGAGCAAGCAAAAATTGGCAGGACAGGACATGCACTATATGGACAAAAGTATTGGGACGCCTGACCATTACACCAGTAGGGACTTTAATGATATTGTATTCAAATACATAGACTTTAATATGGAATTGGTCCCCCCCTTCTCAGCTATAACAGCTTCCACTCTACTTGGAAGGCTTTCCACAAGATTTTGGAGTTTCCGTGGGAACTTTTGCCCATTCATTCTGCAGAGCATTTATGAGGTCAGTCAGTGATGTTGGATGAGATGGCCTGGCTCGCAATCTCCGTTCCAGTTCATCCCAAAGGTGTTGGATGGGGTTGAGGTCAGGGTTCTGTGTGGGCCAGTCAAGTTCTTCCACACTAAACTCATCCAACTATTTCTTTATGGAGCTTTCTATTGGTTCTGTACAGTTTACACTGTTCTGTACAGTTTACACTGTCTATTGGTTACTGTATTATTCAAGTTCTGTAAACACTGCAGCATTTCTCTTATTTTGAATTATTATTTACTGTATTTTTATTCATCATCAGTTAAATTATTACTGTATTTACCCTGCTTATACCAAAGAAAATGGCAGAGCATACCAAAGAAAACGCCCATGCATGAATTAATGTGGGAAACGGCAGTTCAGTGTACACTGTCCAGCACAGATAGGGTTTAATAATAATAATAATAATAATAATAATAATAATAATAATAATTTAAAAAATATAATAATGCTTTATCATTATATTTTAATTAAGAGGAGTTTAAAATTTACATTTACGGCATTTAGCAGGCGCTTTTATCCAAAGCTACTTCCATTCCCTAACTACAGGGGACAGTCTCCCTGGAGCAACTTGGGGTTAAGGGTCTTGCTCAGGAACCCACTGGTGGTATGCTGAGGGTAGGATTCGAACCCAGGCAAGGTCCAGAGGCAAGTATCCTACCCACTGAGCTACCACCACCACCGGAGTTCAGAGTTCTTGGTCATAAACCTTACAAGGACACTGTGACCAAATTTAACCATCTCTACATCTGTAAACATGCTTACACTTTCACACTGTGGTGCCACAGTAGTGTGGAGAGTGAAACCCCCTTTTGGATGATGTATCTTGAAGGTGGGAGGAGCTTCAGCTGTTTTGGGGTGGATTTTCGAGCGTGAACCGTTTAGAAATGGACACGAGCTACAAGAGTGATGACTGTCGTTACTGCTAGGTAGCCAAATAACTATGGGAACTTTATTGCAATAGAAGAAATGGATTATGAGGAGGACAAGCTAAAAGCTTCTCTCAGTTTCCCTCAGTTTGATCATTATTAGTAGTAAATAAAGACTGAATAGCTGTTCTCTATACAGTTTTATTGTTGAACTGATACCACTGTTTGTTGGAGTTATGTTCTTATGATTGAAACTGGTGAGAGGGTATTGTGTGTACAATGCCAGTGCCATTCTTTATGTAACTGACTACATAATTAATTGCATAATCGTGCTTAAATAGTACAGCAATTATGTAATAAAGTAGCACAGAAATTATGTAATAATGTAATTTATAACTACACCATTTTTATTCACCATTATTTAAGCAGCACATCATCACACACAGCATTGCACAGCACACGACACCTACGCCATCCTGCTCGCGGCTCAGAACTGGACCGGATGAGCCGCGTGTTGCCAGTGACATTTTGGGAGACGACTTTCGCGAAGGATTACAAGGGTGTTTTTGAAGAGCGTTGCTAGGCAACAGGTATCGGGCAGAAGTGCGATGCTGGGGTTTTTGGCGGGTGGGGAGACGATGGGGGCGCACGCTGCGGTCTGTCTGAGCCAATGGAGGCATCAGCAGGGCCTTTATCCTCAGGGGCTGAGGGGGAATCCCTCTTCAAAGCAGCAGAGCTGAGCAGCAAGCTGTTCTTTTTGAGGCTGGACCCAGATTTCAGTCCTGATGAATAAAAAGCACAGCAGCTCCTTTTGAGACTTTCTTTCATATCAGATGAAGATCAGATCAGGTTCATTAGTGGGTTTTTGCCAGAAGGAACATGCTGTATTGACTGTAAGCTGGTGGTCTGGTGGTTAGGGGGCGCTGGCCCTGCGATCGAAATGTTGTGGGGTCGAATTCCCCCAACAGCAGTTGGCACCTCTGAGGTACCCTTGAGCAAGGGTTGCTTTCATTATCATTATTATTATTTTTAGGTAATGCCAAGCCCTTTAAAATCTCACTTAAAGCCAATAATAACGAAAACATCACATTCAATTTTTATAGTAATTCATTTCACTGGAACCAGAGATGTTAAGTGTGAATTCCACACGTATCAATACCAATCGACACCACCGTTTGTAAGTAGGAGATATTTTTTTATGAAACATTATTGTGTATTAGTTTTTGGGGGGGTTTTTTGCCGAAGCAAAAAATCTGTCATGTTATTCCTTGACATGGCAACGAATCAAAGTCTTGATCAAAGTCATCGTCGTGTTGCTAATTAAGGAATTACAAATGGCATTTTCCTATTACAGTCAAACGGCAGTTATAACCATAGACATGAGAGAAATATTGGACCTAATCTTTAAACAGAAATGTAAATGTCTTTCCAGGCGTCCTTAGGAGGTCAGTGAAGCGTGTGTTTCACGCTGAGTCACAGGGGAAACCTTTGGCGGGTCATTTCGGGGCTTTCTCACGTGAAGCTCTCCACGGGGAGAGAGCAGGAGCAGGATGCTGAGACCATCTGCTTTATTTAACACTAATGTCAAACACTACTTGGAAACCCTACCACACACACACACACACACACACACACACACACTCACTCACACTCACAGGACTATAAACCTGCATGTCATCCAACTGCCAAATAGACCACAAGCATAAAAATCTGATCAAGCCATAAGTGGCCTCATAGAACTAATATTGTGCACCTCCTTCTGTGCTATTAGTGGTTTGGCCGTAAATAGGACTGTCACTATCAATTATGTTAGTAATCCAGTAGTACTATATATTAGGGCCATTATCTGAGTGTAAAAAAAAGGCCAAATAATAAAAGTAGACTTAACTGTAGAATCATAAATATAAGATAGACTTTAGTGGGAAGAAACACTAGAAAACCTTTATTACAGAGAAACTGTTTGGCAAAAAAAAATGCTTATACATTGCATACAAGTGGATATTGCATTCACATTACAGTGTGTTCTTTTTTAAGTGAAAATATGATCAATGTTGATTTAGTGAGAAAGGGAATTCTGTCTTAATCAAGGTTTTTTTTTTATTGATTTTTTTTTTTTTTTTTGCTTTGTTAGTTTTAATCAAATAATCATGACAGCCCTAGGTATTAAGCTCGCTTCATCTAATATTTCTTAAAGTCTCCACTTGATTCACTGTTTCTAGACTGTATTAAAAGTTTGACACTTCATCCTATGAAGTGTAGTATCCGGTTTGTATCTTTGCTTGAATTAATATTTAAAGGGATGCTGCTGTAAGTAATGCAGATCCTGAACAGTTGAGGGTGTGCAGGTTCGTGTGGCCTCTTAAAATCATGCCAGAAATACGCAGAGCCCAGAGCGTAACCCAAACTGTGGCTGCTTCTACAGGATTGCGTGGTGTGACCTGTTGAAATGAACAGTAACCAGCTACCGCAGTGTTAATGCGAAGGCACTTAATGACATATTTATTATGTGTCTTCAGTTTCTAACTGAAAGCTCTTGAGGCTCTTCCACACTCAAATATTAAACGGTGCCTCAAATACAGTCGCCTAGCTGTCAGATCTGTTTGTTTGGAGTAGTGCGATGTCGTCATATATGTATACATTATTAATTACATTTGAAATCTGAAATGCAATAAAAAGAAGGAGCAGATTGTCAGATTGTTTCATGTACTTGCAGTATGTATGTATGTATGTATGTATGTGTGTGTGTGTGTGTGTGTGTGTATACAAATGTGTGTGTATATAAATTTTTTTTTCATAAAATAACCTTTCATTAAACCTTAACCTTTCATTAATTTGTCTTTTCTGTCACGGCTGCAATGTCTCTTATATTAAGCCCTACAATACTTGTGAGAATTGGAAATCACAGAGGGAGGTATCTAAGACCACTTCTTAGTTCAGAATCTCCAGATCTGCGTCCTCTTCGGACTCTTTTAGCTCACCTTACAGGTTTTTTTTTTTTTTTTATAGTAGCTTGGATCTTGGTACTTGATGGAGCTCGTGATGCATCATAAGATGGTTCCCCGGACCTTTGGAGGAAAGACAGCCGCAAAGTATCACAGATCCTACACTGTGCTTGTAATGAGGTTCTTTTTTGTATTGACATCCTTGTTTTTATGCCAAATCCATCTTGAATGTTTGTAGCTAAAAAGCTCCATTTTCGTTTAGATTAACCAAAGAACACGTTTCCGATCGATGCTCCAGTACTCCCTAGTGAACTCCAGACGCTTCTCTGCATTTAACCCATTCACCAAGGAACACAGCTGCCCCTATATATATATATATATATATATATATATATATATTTGGGCTAGACATTATTTACTTA
>JBBIGA010000132.1:21590063-21591399 GCA_037576975.1 Alestes dentex | reverse complement strand
GCTATTAGATTTTTTTCAGTATGACGAGTAAGCAATATCAGCGATTTGGAAATATTTTAAGATACAAGACGACAACATGAGTAAGGCGAACACCCTAACCACTAGGCTACCAGCTGCCCCCTAATATGAAAAGAAGAAAAATAAATAAATACATTAACAGCAGTGCTAAATAAATAAATTAATTAAAAAACCACACACACACACTGCAAATCATAGACAATCTGTCTTACGCATGGCTTAGACACGAGGCTTATACAGAAGGAATTACAATACTGAACCTTTAAAGAAAGTTAGCAGCTGACAAGTTATTGATTGTTCTTGGAGAGCAAAAAGCTTTTGATATCTGCTATTTCTTCGAAGGAATATTTACTCATTCTAATACAGTGTTCTCTGTGGTTTGATTACAGCCATTTTTTACTTTTGTTCTTTCTAAAATATATCTGCAAAGGCGCGGCTAGTGACTGTGTAACTGAGTTTTTCCTCTCTCTGACTCTGTCTTGCAGCTCTGTACCCAAACCTGGAGGAGCTGGGCGATTATATGGGACTGAGTCTCAGCAGTGATGAGGTGCAGAGGAACCTGGCACTAGTCCCAGCTGCAGATAATGTAAGTCTGTGTGTGTGTGTTGGGGTGCAATGACATTTAAAGTGTAAACAGCCTCTGTTTAGGTTTATACATTGTAAATTGTCTGTGGTGGACACTTAAACCATGTAACTACAGGTAGACATCCTTCAGCTTACTTCATAAAATGCTGAACAGAATGATACTAGTTTCAGACAAAAAAATGTTTATTACATTACCCTGAGGGCTCTTTGAGAAGAATTCCAAACGACTGCACTGGGAGCTCAGAGGCGTGTGCAGTGTGTTTTTGATGGGATCATGAACTCAGAAAAAGTCTGTAAAGAGACTCCAGTGAATATAACTAGCAACACAACTCTTCTCCAAGTGAAGTCAAGTCAAGTTGGCTTATATTGTCATCCAATCACATACACAGCATTGCACGAAATTACATTTCTTACAGTCCCAGATGCAGGAACATCACACAAAAACACAAATACACACAACATACGACGTGAATACACAAAGTAAAACAAGACACTGTAACAAGTTACAGTGCAACATACATTCATTTAAGAACATACATTCGTTCCATTAAGAAAATTGTGGATTTGGAATGATCGTGTAAATTTTTGATGATATTCTTTAAGCAGGACACATTCAAATAATTTTGATGCCACTTTACTCTCAAGGACCTAAACGTTTGTCACCATGAGGCAGCTGATGACATCCTAACAAATTGTATGCGAAGGCCAATCAAGATTTCTGAGATTCATTTAG
>JBBIGA010000132.1:21572563-21585063 GCA_037576975.1 Alestes dentex | reverse complement strand
ATGTGCCAAGCATGACTTGTGCTGCCAGACTGAAAACAGGATTGTACCGATCAGTTTTTGTTTTTAAAGAACTTCATTCCCGTTATTCATTTTATTTGAACTTATGTTTTTAAAAAAAAACTATCATCTTTGATAACCCCTTCTGCCATCATCCTGTAAATTCATTGACCCTTAGAAATTTATACACGAATGTAGCCTCAAGATACTGTAATTATTATAAAAAAATAAATAAATAATCGTACTGGTGATGCTGAGTGGGCTGTTATTTAGTGACGAATTTTTACAAAAAGCATTTTTTCCCCTTCAAGGCTGAGTAGTACCAGGCCTTTCTGAAATGACTGGCTACACATGAGAGCATGTTTATCAGAATACCAGAAACCTTTTCGTCCTATTGTGTCATGAACGTTCTTTCGATATTTGAAGACATTTGTAAACAGGGCAAAGCAAAGAAAAAGCTGAGAGTAAGAATATTCACCATGCTGTTTAATATAGAAGCTTTGGGTTTATACAGAGCGGTGAGTGAAAAATGGAAGAATAGCTATGAACAGTGATGCCTGTACACACAACTATTGCTATTGAAATAGCTGATTTACAACTGTATATTCTCACTGATAACGTGAATAGAATTATTAATACACTGCCCTACTGGAGTGTTTGACAGAAGCCACTTGAACTCATATCACTTTAACAGAAACAAAATACCAAATGTGCATTGTCACATCTGTAACAACAACCTGACTCAAAACACAAAGAAAAAAAACCTAGAAAACCCCAACAACACTGGACCAAAATGAAAAATCCAGATTCCAGGATGATAAACATTTTAACATTCACTTTAATGTGTGATGGAGTGTGCGGGTACAATAATACAAGGAGTTGAGAACTGCAAAGGGCTTAGCAGTCTCATGAACTGTATCATTCAACGTCTACAGATTATTTTCTATGGTTGCTAGAGGAGATACAGGGCATGTTTCTTATCTTAAGCCTATTTGTGTAGACTAAAAAGAATTTCCAATGGCAATTTCCCATTGGCACTGCAATGTAGTCCACAAACCAGGCTTAATCCAGGTCCAGGAAACAAGCCCATGAAGCCCATTCGTTTAACTTATCAAATGAAATGCATTAGATAACCCACACTTCTGTTTTAATTATAGATAAAAAAGTTAAAGCTCAGCCTTGTGTAGGTTTAGATGATAAACCTACACTATGTCCAGGAGTTTAGATGCTGATCCCCCTTTCACCAGAAGCATATATATATTTTGATGTTTAACATATATCATATAGAACACCTATCATGTGTTATATGATGTTATATATGATGTATACATGACGTGTAACATATTTGACATACAGCTCTGGAAAAAAATGAGACCACTGCAAAAATGTTGTTTCTCAGGTTTTATAAGATCAAAATAAGAGAAATGCAGTGTTTACAGAACATGAATAATCAAAAGAAAACAAATCTCTTGTTGACTCAAACCAAATGGCAATAATTACCTTTGACGAACTTCTAGTAGTGTTTTACCATCCAACTGGTCTCATTGTGAGAGGAGAGTGTTGATTACAGCAGTGGTTTTATACTTTTCCTCATTTAATAAGATGTGACTCAGGTGATCACTAATCGGTACCTCATAAAGCAGAATGAGGTGGTTGTGTAGGAATTTAACAGACACTGGCATGGAATGGTTGTCACACTCATAGAGATGCTGATTAAAAAATAAATCGCAGTGGTCTCTTATTTTATTCCGGAGCTGTGTATAACTTATATCATCAGTGTATATTGCAGATACAGTATATAATACTTCCATTTGAATATTTGATGGTTTGTGGAAGCCTGTCTTCTGGTTATTGATGAATTCATTAATATAATTTCCAGTTTGTTCGGGGCCAACCCTCACAGAATGGCGTTCATGCATAAATCACAGGGGGCATCCTGTGAGAAATGGGGCACTGAAGTGATTGAAAACATTGTGAGGCAGCAAAGATGGCACTAAACATTTCCTGGTTATCTCAGGTTACACACGTAACACACATACATCCTACACTGAGTAAGATAAGCACATTATTACTTAAACCAACCAAAATGTAGGGTTCACAAACAGACTTCCAGTATAATATGGCTTTGAGAAAAGCATGTCAAGGCCTTGGATGTCATTTTCAGTACAAGTATCAGGCTTTGCAACAGCATCAAAGGTCATTTATCATCTGAATGGCTCTCATGAGTGGCTAAACAGTTCGAGGTAACGGAATTCTTTTTCAAAACCTTCTCGGACAACATAAAGGCCACACATTCAACACTGAAAGATGAAACTATAAAGATATTTGATATATTTTTACGTATTCTTAAGTTATACATATTCTCATCTCATACAATCACACATAAGTGCTAGGACAGCCTGGACGAGGCCTGCACATTCAGTCAAAACTGCACGTCTAAAGAACTACTGAATATCCTGACGTCACACGAAGAGCAACGAAAAGATTGTCATGTGGTTTTAAGAGAAACAAGTAATGGCGAAGCTGAAAAACCCTGCAGGAACACACTCACTTAATGTACACTACAGTACAAAAAAGCCAGCGGACAGCGAGACAAAGCTACAGTAACTCCACACATAACAGGGAGGGGAGTGAGAACCGAAAGGCAACTATTACTGATGGCTGAGAGAGAGAAGCTGAGCAACCCTTTCTTTACATTTCTTTACAGTCCAGTGCATTGAATTCTAAATTACTTGTGACCCTTATTATTATTAAGAATAGGTAAATCTACACTCACCATCCACTTCATACACTTAATCCCACCTGATGGTGCACTGTTTGTCAGCCCACTCCCTACCCTGTTGGTTATTATCATCCAGATGTCTGGGTTATGGATTTTCAGGACAAATCCCTGCAAAACTTATCTTGGTACGTGAAATCATCTTAAATCTGGTCAATATAGACAAAGGTTTCCATTGTTGCAAGAATAATATTACTTACTCTTAGACGTTTTTTGTACATAAGTACTATTGTGATCTTATTTGCTAAGATTTTTTTTGTGGTTATGTCAGAGGAATTAGGGAAAATACACAAAGAGACGGTGGATGTTGACGCGACATTGTAGTGGGTGGGATGCAGCACAGCAACACTGCTGGTGTTTTTAAGAATGGCTAAAGGAGGGTTAACAAGTGTACAGTTAAAGACTTACATTCTTTAACTGTACACCTAGAAGGAGCACCTAGGTAGGCATTTGTAATAAAGTGTATGGTGCACATCTGTAGGTGTATGGGACCAATAAGTTTTAGGTTTAGTGGCCTTCGTGAACATACGGTCCACAAACACTTGGATGCACTGGATTACTGAATTTACACAAACAAGCTAAACTTCAAGTAACTGCCTATAAAGTGAACCTTAGTGCAACCGATGTCAGTAAATGTCACTCCACACTGAATTAATTCAGTCAAAAAAAAACATTTCCAGCCCATTAGGATCAAAATGAGAAACCTTTTCAGATGGTGAAACACGACACTGTCATTACAATTACGATGAAGGGAGCACGCACAGTGACAGTTTCTCAAAGTGCAAAAAACAAGAAATTTACTTACAGAGACCTCATATAGACCTGGAACAGTCCTTAAATCCTGATCAATGTCAGTAAGCGCCATTTTCATTAGTATTACTATAAATTCTGTATGATTGCTTTTTCTCCATGCATCCTTTTACCTCTTTAATTTCCTTAAATTTAGAAGGCCCAAACATCCTCATAATTCAGCACTCTTTACCATTCATTACTCATTTTGGTTTAGAATTACAGAATAAAGACTTCTGATGCATCTCTTGTTGAATAAGTTCTGTTAGTGAGACGGGTGGATTATGCAAAGCGTATAAATAACCCAGCAGTAGCAGCGAGCCTGATTCCTTAAGCGGAAAGATGACTGCCACATCTCAAAGGCAGTCACTCAGGCATAATGGGAGAACTAACTGCCATACCTAGAACTGCTACAGTCTCAACCACCTTTATTCATGTTTTTCAAGTGCTTTGGCTACACTATACAGAGAACACAACACAAACACACACTCACATGTATATGTAAGGTAGAACAAACCAATCTCCTTTCACTGGTTTACTGGTTTAAACCATACCAGCCAGAAGGGGTCAACTAAGGGAAGGAAGAAAGGAAGACAGGGAGTCAGGCATTCGGCCCCTTTCCTCGCTGTTTCTTCACTCCATGGAAAGTACAATCAATGTCAGGGAAACAAGGAGCACTCTGTGTCACGGATGCACGTTGGGACACTTTTTTTAGAGAATGTCGGATGCCCATCAGATGTCTATCAAATGTGCATTAGATTCACAGCAGCTCCTTGTCCTGCCAACTAGTCCTGGAGAAATGGGTCACAGGTAACATTTTAAAGGTAAGGGCGACCGTTTCAAATAACCAACGAGAACTGACATGACTTCAGCTATGATTTACTTGAATTACCCTTCTCCCTTCTCTTCCTCCATCCTTTCGTAAAGACTATATCAGGGCCAGGGCTGATATGGTTAGTATTCCATGGCAACAGATGCTTTACTAGCTGACACTGGAGCAACAGGTGAGGTGCCATTTTGACCCCTAACCTGGTTTCGCTTCAAGTGCTCTGTGATCTGTGTGCAGGTCCAGTTTGTTAACAATGCTGTGAGGAGCCCTCTCTGATGTCTTTGAACTGAGATCATATATTCATGCCCCCTGGTCCTCCCCCTCCTGCAGGGTAATGCCGCAGGCCTCCCCCGCGGCGTAGGGAGTGGAGGGCCACAGTGCAGCAGCCACGCAGCAAGGCCCCTATGTGGTACAAGGGCTGACCTCCCTGGCGCGGACCCCGGCACAACCATGCCACTGTGGGCACCACCGGCACTGCCACGGCCAGCAGATCCACCAGAAAGTGGCGGCTCCAGTAACTTTTTATGGGGGCGCCACAGTCTGACGAGTTGTTTGCTTCAGCCTCTGCTCCTTTCTCATCCTCACTGTCCTCCTCCATCTCTATAATAGTGACCTCGCAACTGTCAGCCTGCTCTCCCTGGAAGGCTGTGCTCTGTGGCTGGGAAGTTTGTGGGGTGGTTTCCCACTTGTCCTCCGTCGATGGTGCCACTTGCGTTGTGCAGGGGGCAGAAACAGGGCTGCTCGGCTGCGGATCAAGTGAAGGAAGAGCCGAAGCAGGATCAGATGCAGTAGCCATGGACGCAGACTCTGCAGCTACAGTCGACTCCACAGCAACGGATGATTTGCTGGCAGATCCATTTGTAACAGACGGCAAGGTGGGCATGAGCTCCACAGCAAGAGATACTTTATTTCCTGATTCCACGTCAGCTGGTGACAAGACGGTGGAACGTGGGGCGGCGCCTGCTGCTGGGACAGACTCAGTGGCAATAGGGTCCATGGCAACAGTGGCCGTGACAACAGATTCTGTGGCGACCGAGTCCAGTTCGTCCCCTTCATCCGACAACCAGGTGGAAGTTGGGCTGCAGGCCTGTGAGCGGAAGGTGCGCTCGGCGATGGTGTCCAAGTCACAGTTGAAAGGGGCACAGGAACCATGGACCGGGGCAGATGCTGGCCCCTGGTCGTACTCCGTCTGGATGGCCTGCTCTCGCAGGTGGTGCAGGTACAGGTGGTGGTGAGACAGGCAGGGGTGGCTGAGGCTCACGCTGGCCCCTGTAGGCCCTCCGGCCACCCTGCCCAGGCCACACTGGAGCGGCAGCGTCCTGCGCTCTCCGCAGCACAGTGCCTCATAGGTGGCTGAGTGCGGCAGGCGTGAGCAGGCACTCAGCAGCGAGGCGGTCTCCTCCGACAGGCAGGCAGCCTCTAGCAGCAGGTCGGCCCGAGACATTGGACCCAAGGGAGCCTCCCCACAGCAAACAAAGCCACTGTCCTGAGTGCCCTCGCCTGACAGACAGGGAAAGTCCGAGCCGCTGCCACTCCCGTTGCGTTCCGCTGCTGCCTGGTCGCTCAGCTTGGTGTAGGTAGAGCTGCGGGTCAGCGAGCGTGCTGGGGAGCCCTCACAGGACCTCACCAGAACCTCGCCAACCTCCAGCCCTGCCCCCACCAACCCTCCCCCGGAGCCTGGAGCCTCAGCCTCTTTGGGCCCTCCAGCCTGGGCCAGCTCCATATTCTGCAGCAGGGTCTCCAGCTTGTGGTTCTGGAGGTTGATGTCTTGGAAGCACTTCTGCACGCCTGTATCTGTCTCACCCAGACTGGAACGCACCACGTCAACCACCTGCTTGAGCTGCTGGATCTCCCGCCGTGCCTCCTTCAGGGCCAGCTGGGCCTCCACGCGGTGGCATTCTTCCTCAATCCAGTCCTCCTGCATCCGGGAGAGCTGGGTCCGCAGCTCATCGATTTCTGAGTCCCTGGGGAGGGTTTGAGCAAAACAGAAAAAGAGAGAGAGAGAGAGAGAGAGAGAGAGAGAGAGAGTTGAACAAAGCAAGTCAGAGCATAGAATAAAACGAAAAGAGCATTTTTGAGATGTCACAAATTTTAGGGTTGATCAACAAACCCATGTGGAATAAATGACTAGTTGCAAAGCAATTTAAATGCAAATGCTCAGCTGTCTGTTACATGAAAATCTCCATACATAACAGATTCAGCCCCTGACAATTGTTGACTGTTGCAATAGCTGAAATTAAGCTGCGAAGCAACTACAGAATAAAAATGCAAGTGTATATATGTTCTTGACAAGGAGTCTTTCATTGTGGTGTGATAGCACCTTGGCAAGCTGCTGGTAACTTTGTGAGGTAAAGTTGTTTAACGCAAACTTACCTGTCCTGTAATCTTTCAACTGTCTCTTTGAGCCGGGCCCTTAGATGTCTGATGCACACCTCCTTCTGCTGCAAAGGGGTCAGGTACTGCTCTGGGGGAGGGGGTTTGATACCATGGTTGTCTGTGCAGGAGGTGTACTTCAAGTGACGCCTGGGCAAGGGGAGAAAGAGGCAGTAGTCAATCAGCCAAGGTGTGTTTGCTGTCCAAAGTTTGCCTGTGAGGCTAATGTAGCTAATGAGTAATAGAATAACGAGTAATATCCCACCAATTGGCATTCAACAATGTTAATCCCTGAATTGCTTTGCTGAGTGGTTAAGTAAAGTTTTCTGAAAGTGAACATTCGGTCATACGTGAACACACCACAGCACACAGTGTGAACAGCACGAAATTCTTCCTCTGCATTTAACTCATTCACCAAGTGAAGCAGGGGGCAGCCAGGAACACGGCGCCTGGGGAGCAGTGTGTGGGGATAGTACCTTGCTCAGGGCACCTCAGAGGCGCCTAGCAGTCTTGGGAATCGGACCCACAACTTTCTGATTGCAGGGCGAGTTCCCTAACCACTAGGCTGATGCTTCAAAACCAGCCTATAGAAATTACTATACAAATAGACAAAAATACAAACACATATCAGGCCTTAAGGTTGTTCCATCTATGTGAGGTAAAATGTTTGGCCCATATTTATAGATAACATCCAAATACCTTGTGCAAGACACCACACAATTTTTGCACCACACCACAGACAGAGTGTCCTACCTGTGGGTAGGGCTTCCATCGCTGCCCTTGCAGGATCCTGAGGTGCTGCTGCTGCTGAGGGACGCGTTACCAAAAGGATCGCGATTGCTGGCAGGTGCCGGACTCCGTCTACAGCACAACAGAGAAACAACATTAAAGCGCATATTTAAACTCAGGGCACTGAACAAAAAAAATGTCTTGGATGAATGTTATCACTACTAATACAAAATCACAAACCAGCCAAATTTTTGATCCTATAGAACATAACAACAACACATGCCCAACCACACTGCACGCCACGAACATGCCACAACACAGATTCAATAACAGTGCCATCTGCTGTCATACGAGAGAACACCAGGGGTAAAAAGATGGCAAAAATCAAAACAGGCAACAGGAGAAATGCTGCCCGCTGGTGCGCAAATATTCCAAGAAAGAAAGAAACTGGCAGAATGATGAATTCAAATCATGTTTGCAAACTGCAATGAGTCATGATAGAGGGCAAAGCTGAGCAGGCAGTTTGTCAGCGGTGGGTGTAGAGGCATGATCATCTGAGGACTGCCTGGATTCATTCCGCACACCATGTACAGCACTGTCACATCCAATCAGGGCCAGTCTCTAACCCTCGATACTAACTCTAGTCACATACTTTTAGAGTGGTGACACAGTGAAAAGTGCATTCAGACCATTATTTATCAATCTCCTCCATAAAATTATTAATTTACCACTAATTTACTACTTAATTCACATTTTTTATTAATTAAAAAACCTAATATGTAATTTTGACCATGTTTTAGCTGCATGATACATTATTGACTTAGTGTTTTGTTCCCTGAAAGTAAACTGAAACTGGAAGTAAATTAAACAGGCCTGACTGGCCATTTTATTAGAAACTTCTACCATGTAGGTCCTACTTGTTATAACGCTGATATATGGTTACATCAGCTTTACATAGCTTTACATCATCACAGCATCACTGTGACAGATACAATAATTGCAGTGCAATACATAGTACCATAATAGTATTAGGTGTTACTGCTTTGCTGAGAGTGGTTTACTATCCACATACTATCTGGTCAGCCGTGGACTGGAAACTGCATGAGGTAGTAGGGAGACTAGCACATTTTATATGATGTAAAACAAAATACAGCCTGTTATTGTGAATGGTATTAGGGAGGTAGACCACATAAAGTGGCCAAAGGGTCAAAGTACAAATAAGGTGTTTCTAAGACAGTGAATGGTACAATAGGGTACAATACAGTACAATAGAGGGTGCACTGATTAGATCAAACACAACAAAGTTCATTCAGATTAAAAAAAAAAAAAAATGCAATGTGAGTGAGGAGCCTGAATCCATGCCAAAGTCACAGAGAGTAGGAAAGAACAGAACAGAAGAGGGCAGGGGGGAGTGCAGTAAAGCTTGGAGATGGGAGGTGGGGAGGGTGGGGGGATGTGCTGACCGACAGTGACGCTCCGGAGACTTGGGAGTCAGAAATCCTCGGCTCTGCCTCATTGAGACCATAATGCCTGACTCCATGGGGGTGTAGTCTAGCTCTATAAACCTGCAATAGTCAAAACTGGCCCACACACAAGAAAGCACAATTAACAGGGGCAGCACACACCCACACACCCGCTCAGAGGTCACCTCAGAATTAGGGACGTATCCTCAAATTTAGAGGACAGACAATGTTACGGCCTAAAAAAGAGCAGACCAAAGAAATGCAACCCTGCACACATTGTAGAATGTCTGCTCTTAGCAAATTGTGTGGAGAAAACTAACTGCACTGTCACTGGAGTCTACCTGAGTGAAATTGTGTGGCACCTATTAGATTTACCCAGAGAATGTACAATCAACAGGGAGGAAACAGGTGCAAGATGAAGAGAGAGAGGCACAAGTCCACCCAGGAGGACACTGTTCATTCAAAAACAGTTGGAAGAAGGACAGATAAGACTGACTGCTCAGAGCGCAACCGCACTGAAAAAACAGTTGTGTGCTCATCTCTTCACATTCTCATACTGAGGAGCATTACTTAAGCGGCTAAAACTATTTCCATGCATTCTGGACTTCTTCTCTGCAGGTCACTTTCCAGAAACATCTTAAATAATGTGGTGTTCTTCTATCTAATCTCTATGTGGTATATTTGTATATTACACTCAGTCATTTTATAAACATTTCTCTGTACTTAAAAACCAACTCATAAAAATAAGCCACTGGACCATTGCTGAAGTCCACGACTAAACATTTGAAAAATGTGACAGCTTAATGGAAATTTGAATCTACAGATAGTACCATCTAACAATTTAGGTCTTAAAATGAGACTGAAAAGAGAGAATATCACGCTAAGACTATTATTAAAGCTAATTAAGTTTTTTTATTACTAACTTTACTAACACTAGAGTTACACAGTAATGCTCTGTTACTGATCACAGGGCCCGGTAAAAATTCTAAGTATACTGCTGATAATTAATTATGACAAATTCTTCCCTAAACAAAAAACAAAAGATTCACAGATACATTCATAAATACTTGCTACTGAAGAAAAATCTGAACAAAATTCAGAAACTGTCCACTGGCTTCTTTTATAAGTGTATTTTGAGTACAGAGCCAAAGGTATGTGGTAACTGATCGTAAACTTCAGTCATAGCACATAGAGAGTAGATAACAAATGGCAGGAGTATTAGTCTTGGCCTAACGACCAACATAAAAAAATGTGGCATTATCTTTGGCCATGGCTTTAAAATAGTGGTCCTATGTCAAAGATGGCCTGGGACAAAATTCTGTGTCAGGAATGTAGGTTCACATCTCACAATGTGATTGCTGATACAACTCACATCTACTAGCCTATCAACAGGAATGCAGCATGGAACGAAGCACTGATATATACCATATGTACAAAAGTATTGGGACGCCTGACCATTACACCAACAGGGACTTTGTTGACACTGCATTCAGATACACAGACTTTAATATGGAGTTGGTCCCTCTCTGCTGCTATAACAGCTTCCATTCTTCTTGGAGGGCTTTCCACAAGATTTTGGAGTTTCTGTGGGAATTTGTGCCCATTTATTCTGCAGAGCATTTATGAGGTCAGACACTGATGTTGGACAAGAAGGTCTGGCTCACAATCTCCGTTCCAGTTCATCCCAAAGGTGGATGGGGTTGAGGTCAGGGCTCTGTGCGTTCTTCCATCCAACTCATCCAGCCACGTCTTTATGGAGCTTGCTTTTTTGCACTGGGGCAGAGTCATGCTGGAATAGAAAAGGTTCTTCCCCAAACTGAGTCCACAAAGTTGGCAGCATGGCGTTGTCCAAAATGTCTTGTATGCTGAAGCATTAAAATTGTCCTTCACTGAAAGTAAGGGGCCCAGGCCAAACCCTGAAAAACAGGTGTGTCCCAATACATTTGTCCATTTAGTGTAGCAGGTGTAAATGGATGAGGCATACTAAAGGCTACATACACCAAACTTTATGTCGTACCCACGTTATTTAGATCTATGTCGCACAGTGTAACAGGATAAATTTGCTGAAATCCCCCAAACACCGCAAAAATAAATAAGTAAACAAACAAACATTCTCTCAGAGGGAATTCAATTCTCAGGTAAGGGCTGGATGGACACCAGAGACACAGACATGCTGGACAGTGGATCACTGGTCATTTATAAAAGCATAAGAAAGTCTACTTGAGATTACATAAAAACTTGAACCAGTTTGATTTGAGTGTCTAATGAAATAAGTGATGGAAAACAGTTTGCACAGTACTGATCCATTACTGGCGTGAAGCTAGAGAATCAAAATTCAAACATATAAATGTTTTAAATGATCATTTTGGGATCATTTAAACTAAACTTGGAGCCATTTGTGTAAAATAGATTGTTTACTGAACTATTTCTTTAAAGTATCTTCTTAAACAAATGTATGTAATTTGCTTATTAAAAAAGTGTACGCGATTTTTGTAACATAATATACAAATAAAATCATATTAGTGAGAACTGGCAAATTTCAGAACGGGTTGTACATTTTCAGACGCCCAGTGAACCACAGGATAGCTCCATCTTCCAACCCAAAAATCCTTACATTACAACAATTCAGGATGACATGCTTTGTCTTCTAATCATAGTTCATAGGGAGTGGTTTGTGGCGTTTCTGCATGGTTTTGGTTATGGATGTGATAACAGTCAAGAAAGCAGAAGGATTGTGAAGCAGAGGCATAGAAAGCAATAATGGGAGAAAAGATCTGGTATCATTACTGATAACAGAGGCATAGACAGCCAGGGACGGGTGACACTAGGATAAGTCAATCATATTGTGTTCTCCGAGATGGACTGGATCAAGCGCAATGTGAATGATGCTGTGCGAGAGAGATGTTCTACTCAGCTGTGTAAAATAAGGGCAAACAGAAGAATTACAATCTACAGCGTGAAAACGTTAAAGATTTCTACAAACATTGAAATCGTCCATTTTTGGCTTTTCCAAACAATCTCAAAAGCTCTTTAAAGGGGACATATTATGCAAAACTCACTTTTTGCATCCTTTTGTATTTCCATTTGGGTCTCTACTGCACCTATAAACACTCCATGTGTGAAAAAAACATCCATCCGTTTTCTGTGAGTCAACTGAAAGATTTTGGTGTCAGGAATCATGTGCTTCTATGAGCCGTTTGGATAGTCCCCCCCTATTGTGACGTCAGGATGAGGAAATTTGCAGAGAACCACCCCTCACCTGTCGAGCCCCACCCACTAGATTAGTTGAAGATCCGCTTTTTTTTTGTCTGCTGGTTTTATGAGCACGCATAAGATGCTACGGCTACAGGCAAAGGCAAGTCACTCATGAAGTGTTGTGTTAATCGTTCTGGGTCCGACTCAGTGTCCAACATATAGGGCTGATAGCATGTCTGTTTTCTGCCATTTTCACGTGTGGTAAACCTGCAGCATAAGCATGGGATGGGTGGGGCGTGGCCAGCAACAGCTTATTTGCATAAAAGTGACAGAGCCCTTAAATGGC
>JBBIGA010000132.1:21559407-21568644 GCA_037576975.1 Alestes dentex | reverse complement strand
GAGAGAGAAAGAGAGAGAGAGAGAGAGAGAGAGAAAGAGAGAGAGAGAGAGAGAGAGAGAGAGAGAGAGAGAGAGAAGCTTTAGCAAAGCACTTGTGGCACTTAAAGACTGATGAAGATGAAGGAAAATAAACTGCAGTTAAATATGTATTGATTTTTTTCGTCTTTGTTTCAAACATTTCTAGATATATCTTTTGATATTCAAATACCATCCATCACAAGGAACGTCCAAGACTAGATCTACGAACCAAAGGGAGACACATTAAGCAGTGTAAGGCACGCATCCCGTTTCTTGCAGTCAACATAAAAAGGATTAGAGATAAGAGAATAAAAAGGCAAGGATAAAGACAAAAGAAGTGAGAGAATAAACAAGTGGAAAGGGTGGCCGCATTACCTCCGAGAGTGACAGGAGAGACACAGCCCAGCAAAGAAACTTGTGAGCCATACCTGCGAGACCCAGAGCCAGACTTTTTGTTGACAGGTGAAGACATGGAAGCCAGCTGGTATGTGCTCCCTGCAGCCAGATCTCTCTCTCCTCTCCTCCGTCCGTCTCTCTCCCAGGAATCTTCTCAGCACAGCTCACAGACCTCAAATGCAGCCAGCCTGAGAATACAATGGCAGAAAAGAGACACTTTTCACAAAGAGAAGAGAAGCAAACTACCATCTTATTCTCCTCATATCAGAAGACTGGAAATGTATGTGTTATTCTGTCCATGGTCACTGGGGCAGGAATCCTTTATGTTATCACAGAAATGTATAGTCCATCTTGTCCAGGAAACTTGTGAGCCAATATTAGTTTGAACTTAAAGCATTAAAGTAAAGTGGCCACGTATAGTCACAAGTGTGAACAGTGTGAAATTCTTCCTCTGTATTTAACCCTTTCAACAAGTGAAGCAGTGGGCAGGCAGGAACACAGCAGTGTGTGGGGACGGTACCTTGCTCAAGGGTACCTCAGTGGTGCAACTGGCAGGCATGGGATTCAAACCCATGACCTTCTGATCACACTGGCAACTCCCTAACCACCAAGCCACCAGCTGCTTCACAAAAGTTCACATGTAATGCCCAATGTGGGGTTCGAACCCAAGACCCAAGATTAGGTCTCATGCTCAAGCATTATTAGACACAATCAGACTGCTTGGTTTGGAGAATTGCTTACCAAGCTGAAAGTGCACTAGCCAAAGAGCCAGGCATACTAATGAACACAGCACTTATTTACAAGCATATAGGCCTATAGGCCTTTATAGAAGGGTGCGACATGCAAATCTAACAAGTCATGATATTTTTAAATGCGCATTTGAGCATCCGAGCTAATAACAAATATTCTTTGATATTTCTCAAATGGCTACTTCACTGAATTAACACATTCTCTTGACCCAACAAATTACACTGGTCAAAATAATGCATTAAATTCACATCACAATAAGAGTTCAAGAGTGTTTTAATACACTGCAAAGCATATTGCAGTCGTGAGTGAGGAAGAAAATAGAAAATGTGTCCTGTTAGTGAGCCACAAGGGAGAGGAATTAATGGCCTGAATAATTTATTGTTAAGAGTTAGCCCAGCTCAGCTGTTTCTCTCTATCCTGCCCTTCCTCTCATTCGTTTGCTCTCTCACACTCACACACACACACACACACACAAACTGAGTCCAGCATCTGCTCCCCTTTATAGCCCAAAACCTTTCGCAGCTCTGCTTACATTTACAGAAGTCACCAAAACACAAGCGAACCGATTACGTATTCTCCTCTTAATAAGATTTGTGATGTCTTTTTCTTTCTGTGCCAAATCCTTTCCTTTCCTACATATAATCCTTTACACCAGTGTGCACAGTGTAACCTAGCTACAGTCTTACTCATTATCAGCCACTTCAAAATAATCCATTACACGCATAAAATACATCAAACACCTGCACATCAGCGTCAGCTAAATCTGTGTATCTGAACCTGAGAACAACCTCACGCATAAGTCCCCTCCAAGCCAAAAAGTGGTTTTAATGTTATGGCTGATCAATGTACATTTAATGAATTCTTACATACTAAAATGTGCAACATGTATAGAAGAGGCCAGGACAACTGGAAACTCTGAGAGCAGCGACTGTGCATCCCTTCTGTCATCATCAGCGCAACACTCAGAGCAGAAAGCCTGCCTCTGGTGGTACTTAATTTTAAAGTTTTTTTTCCCCCCTTTGTTATGGTAGAAGTGTGCCCATCAGAGTGTTGCAGTGGTCCTTGCAGTCCAGTAACAGTCTGCAGAACTGCCTTATTGAACCAAGTACCGAATCACAGTCGCATACAAATGGAAATAATCGAATTAATTTAATAAAAAAATTAACGCTGATTAATCGCACCACGTGACTTTAACCCGGTCCGATGTTCTGCCAAAACACTACCCACCAAGATGTGCTCCCGGGGCCTACTGCGCATGTGCAGTTCCACAGTCTTGGGATTCAGTGCTACTTAGCATCAGGGAAGCTGGTTTATCTGTGCTATCTTGCGTTGGGCACTAGTTTGTTTGTGCTATCTTGCGTTAGGGAAGCTGGTTTATCTGTGCTATCTTGCGTTGGTCACTGGTTTATCTGTGCTATCTTGCGTTGGACACTAATATCTTCAAAGCCCTTTTGTTACTTTCGACTCGTACATGTACTTGTTTGCTCCTACATGCACAGTTCAAGGGCATATAATTGTATGTCGCTACTCTGGGGTCTGTGTCTTTGCAGTCATTACATAAACAGTTTCCTCCAGGATCAATAAAGTTTTCTGATTCTGATTCTAAGATGCAGTTTTCTGCAGTTTGCAGTATGCTATCTGGAGCTAGGAAACAGCACTGTCGAGAATCACCACAAGCTGTAGGCATGGCACAATCTGAAGTAGCCTGTATCCTGCTTCATGCTAGCATTTCTCAGTGTAAAAACCTGACTGTATAAACTGTCTCTGTGTATCTATCTATCTATCTGTCCATCTATCTATCTATCTATACATACATACATACACACACACACGTTTAGTATCTTGTTTCCTCTTTTTTGTTAATAAATTCCCGCTCCATGTCCTATCCAATCGTTCTACACAGTGACTGCGATCACAAACCAAATGAATACTTCCATCTATGGAGCAATCTGTGTGGAAAGGGGTATTACCCTTCTGCCTTTTCTTTGTGTTTACATTTATGCATTTGGCCCTTCTCCAGAGCACCTTATATTTTAATCATATAACAGATGTGGGAAAATGTGGCATCAGCAGTCTTGCTCTAGGACTACTGTTGGTGTAGCACATAGTGACTGCATGGATTAATTCAATTAAACCAGTCTGTGGTGTACACTACAGCGCTATTACCCAGTACACTATACAGTTCAAATTAAAAATACCACTAAAAGAGTTTTCTAGGGATTATTGCCCATTGGCATACCTATATAAATCTAAAACCCAGAAAACATTTCTTGTCTTAGGGAAAGCTCACAGTGCAACTATTTTAATGATTAACGTAATGTTTACTGATTGGTGATGTGCAGTCAGGAAAAAAGTTGAGGCAGAGTTCATGGGCCACTGACTTAGAGCCCCAGAACTATTTCTGAAGTGCTGGGCCAGTCTGAAGCTTTGAGGTTTTCCTACAACCCTACATGGACATATGGACAAAATTATTGGGACACACCTGTTTTTCAGGATTTGGGCCCCTTACTTCCAGTGAAGCAATTTTAATGCTTCAGCAGACCAAGACCTTTTGGAGAACAGCATGCTTCCAACTTTGTGGACACAGTTTGGGGAAGAACCAGCATGACTGTGTCCCAGTGCACAAAACAAGCTCCATAAAGACATGGCTGGATGAGTTCAGTGTGGAAGAACTTGACTGGTCCGCAGAGTCCTGACCTCAACGAATGGGCACAAAGTACCACAGAAATTTCAAAATCTTGCAGAAGGTCCTCTGAGAGGAGTGGAAGCTGTTATAGCTGTAAAAGGGGGACCAACTCCATATTAAAGTCTCTGTGTTTGAATGAAATGTCATTAAAGTCCCTGTTGGTGTAATGGTCAGGCGTCCCAATACTTTTGCTCATTTAGTGCATGTCTGAGTTGGGCTTGCCAGACAAACCTTTGGCCAGTGAACACCAAGACAATGTTTGCCAGACAAACCTGGATAAGAAAGCGTGTGTTCAGAGGATACGAGAAAAATGTGCTGAGCAGAATATTTGGTAAAATCTTGCTGACAAAAACTAGATGAAAGATAATGCACTGTTCTGTGTGAATTATGAGTTCGCAGATGACTTGGGCATATTTGTAGAGAAAAAACACTTTCACATTGCTGCATCTGTCATTACATTGTTACAATGTTGCGTTTTAAAATTATTTGAAAAGCTCTTCTCAATCAAGAACAACTTTTTTGTAAAATAAAGGACTGAAAATACAACTAAGGTTTGGTTAAGTTCAAGGAATGTGATTTAAGAAAATATCAGCTCTTCTCACAATAGTGTGTTTATGGACACTGGTAGTGGTATATAGTAGTAAATACATTTGTATTTTTTGAGGGGCCTACTTACTCTGCACATTCACACCATGAATGAATTTAAAATAAATGTGTTTTAGGCCAAAACCTTATCTTAAACACCATACAAACAACAATGTAACTTTAGAGGCACTAAATTATTAAAATAACCGTTCTACCACTACAGTGAACAGTTCTGACTCAAGCAATTCCTCTAAAACCACGGTGAATTATTTTATAATTTAACCATTTAATGCAGTAATTTAAACAATTGTAAAATTCCCCTTTTATTTACAGACAACACACCACCACAAGTATCTCATATCTCATTGTCAGATGAAGAGGGCCATCTGCCTCTGCCGAGAGGCTATGAAGCAGATGTCCTCTCTGCACAGAGACACGACGAGACCTGCACAGCCCTGTTACATAACCAGACCCCATCAAAGATGCAGGCACACACCCTGCTGTATACAGCTTCAAAGCTGATGGTGGAGAGAGGAAGCATGAGTCAGGCTATTTATACCCTTCATCCGTTTACACTACAGCAGCGCTTTCCCGCACACGTTTGCGTTAACTGTGCTGAAGAGCTGAAAACAGTTGGCTTGATGACTTCGCTAACACCCCTCATTACATCAAGCCCCAGCATTTCCTACATCCGAAATTTGACCTTGAATTATCTTACACCCAGCAGAGAAATCCTGGTGTGACCGGTGTGAAATCTGGACGGGTGCCTGTGCTTTGTACCAGCTGTCCGTGACTGTGTATATAGACTATACACAAATAGTACTTTTATGCTCACTCTTAGGACCAGAAGTGTGTGAAAAGGTCCTGCGCAAAATGTGATTTTACAAAGCTACAATATGCGTTTAGAATTCATCTGAAATTAATACATCAATTCATGAATTATTTAATACTCAATTAATACTCGACTTTCAGAGAATTATACATTGTGGTATTTCTAAAAAGATGATCAGAATTCTTCTGGCATTTGGGAACACTGGTGATATTACAGCACAGTTTCCTAGTTATGTTCTACGTCTCATTTTATCCATAGACAGTTACGCCACTCGGGCACTGTCTAAGGTTTACCCACTGAGAGATGATAAGTTATAAATCCACAATAATCAGATAGTGTTGATTACTGATTGTGTGAATCCACATAATATCTGACAGAATATAGATAGGAGTGTATCTAAGTATATCTAAATGAGGGTGAGTAAAACAAGTAAAACATTACGGAAATAGACGAGGAACCAGTGTGAGACTCCAGTTTAACTCCAAATGCTGCGCTGACCAAACATCCATGAAGCAAATGACTGTTTTTCCTTAAAACAACTGAACAGACACAGTTTCACTTATTTATATGCACTTGTTGACATGACTGAACACTGATTAGAACCAGAACAGAGTTTGAAACAGAGTAGCTTTCATTTATTTTTTAACATGCATGCTATTGAGGGCCGAATACATACATACTCAGTACTCAGGTCTTATATATGGCCGTGACTGGGCAAATTCAAAATCAGTATTGCAAACATTTTCCTCTCTGGTTTGTTTTGCAGCGCCATGCTGAACATATCTGAATTACATGAACATGTGCAGTGTGGGTCTGTCTGAATTATTTACACACACTGACAGATCTGACAGTACAGCAGGCAACACTGTAGTTTCAGAGACAGAATATCTGCCCAGCATTGTAATGTTTATGCCTAGGAAAGATGTCCTTGAGCTGGTTGTGAAGTACAAAAAGTATCTGATAAATGATGTCAATTATGAATTCATTTGTGTCAATATGAGTGTGTGTTAGGAGTCCTATAGCATCTGTGAGTGGATCTTTGTACATGTGAAATAAAAAGGATTTGAGCCATCTTAGGATGTTTATCAGTGTGTAGCAACTCCAGCAAAGCTCACTGGGACTCCCTCACTCACGACTCAATACCATGCAGAGAAAGAATGAGTCACTCTCTCACCCCCTTCCCTCACACACACAGACACACACACACACTGTAACACTGTCTGTGTCCTCCAGTGGAATCACAGTGAGTACCAGCCTCAGACGGATCATATAGACTCAGTACACAGAGAGAAGGCAGAGCTGACAGCTTCATCCTCTCTGTCTCACAAACCCCCTTTCTCTTATTTTGAACAGAGCAAAGAAGCTGAGTCACTGATACACGCAACTTTAGACTCAGTCTATATTCAGCCTGATCAATGGTGATCAATTTAGAACAAGTCACCAGGCCTCCTCCTGAAACATCTTTAACCCTTAGAACTCCAGAGTTATTCTAATTTTGCTATGCATTAAATTTACATTGTATAACCTGATAACTTCCATGGCATTACATAAACGCATCATTAGTTGTATAGCTAGTAATTTGTATTGATAGGTTTCTGTCAAAGCATAATGAGTGTCTCACCTTCTTATGTAAACTAATGTTGAATGGACAGAAATATTTAAATCTGCAGTTTGCTTCTTTCAAAGTATCTCCAACACTCCACCATTACAAAAGTGCTGTGTAACGTTCATCATATTGATGAGGGCAAGATGACCTCTGCCTGGTTGGTCAGAGACAGACAAAGAGATAGAGTTTGAGAGGTAGACAGGTTTAAGCTCAGAACAAAAAAAATAAAAAAATAAAAAAATAAAGGCGCCAAAGGTTTTCTTTGGAGTCCTGCAATAAAAGACTCACTTTTGGTTCCCTAAAGAAGGACAGGTGGACAGGTTTTGAAAACTCTCTCCAAACTACTTAATTTATATGTTATTTAGGCAACCAGAAGTGTTTCTTCAGTGTAAATACCCCCCAAAAACTCTTTTGGCAACCTATGCCTGTGACAGGTCAGAGGAGTTTGCCGTAACGTCATTTAGATTTAATCTTTTTTTATAACAATTAAACTGTATAAAACTGGGAAGATCTCATCCCGGTTTGTCACTTGTGGCTTTGTCACTGCACCACCTGTTGATAATCTGCAGTGATAAGTTGCCTGATACCTTGTGCCGCATTTTCAGTGATAAGGGTTCAGCACTGACCACAGCTAATTCAGTGCTCTTCCGTTATTTTCTACTGCTGTACTAACTCATGACAAAGAGAAAATGCAACATGACTATAATGAGAAATGAAGCACTGTATTTAGAGGGACTCTGCAATCATAGCATCTGTACATTAATACTCATGAATAGCTGAGAACAGGTCAGGTTTGTGTTGCTAGTTGTTTGCTGTTGTCCATGATGCACATGGGTCAGTCACGTGACGTTACTGATGTCATTTCAGGGCACATGTTTTTTTCACATGTGACACTGGTATGAGACACTTACAATCACAAATGTAAATGACCAAGGCAAAAATATCAGATCTGATATGATCTGTATGATTTTTAAAAACTGTAAATGTAAAAAATGTCACCATTACATTCAAGTACACAAGAAAATTAAGTACAGAAACTGTTAACATTAGCTAACAGTGTTTCCTAGCTAGCTAACATTACCTTTGTTGGACTGATTCCCTCTAAAGCCCAGGACACGATATATTATTTTAAATAATTAGTTGTATAGTACACTATACAGACAAAAGTATTGGGACACACCTGTTTTCAGGGTTTGGGCTAGGCCCCTTACTTCCAGTGAAGAACACTCTTAATGCTTCAGCAGACCAAGACATTTTGGACAACACCATGCTTCCAACTTTGTGGACACTGTTTGGGGAAGAACCTTTTGTATTCCAGCATGACTGTGGAAAGCCTTCCAAGAGAAGTGGAAGCTGTTATAGCTGCAAAGGGGGGACGAACCCCATAATAATGTCTACGTATTTGAAAGCACTGTGATTTAAGTCCCTGTTGGTGTAATGGTCAGGCTTCCCAATACTTTTGTCCATAGAGTGTCTAAAGCTGCTCTACAGAAGTCATTTTCTTTTCTTCTGTTTTTCTTTTCTCTGCTTGTCAGGATAGGATTTTTTGTGTTATTTTCTCTGTTATTATTTATGAGAACCAAGCAGCTGCCATAATCACAACTCATTTGTAGTTTGCTAGCAATCAACAGCTGTATGTGCTGAAGAAGTGCAACAGAAATGCCAAGCAAGTTCATAGACCTCTTTATCTTGATTGATGGATGCTGTGGTAGCCTGCATCAATAATTTTTTCCCAGTATGTGGACATGGGGCAGCCACAGAGACTGGATTTCTTCTTCTAAGCGTGTATTAAGTTATGACAGTAATGACAGTATTCTCAACTCTCCTCTTTGGCTGGGCTTCACAGTCCCTCACTGGAGACGCCACACTACGTGATACTCTTTTACTCAAGTATCTCATAATACAAGAGCGAGCAGACGAGGAACAAAAAGCCAAGAGCAAACATTGATCAATGAAATACTGTAGTATGGTACTATTTGAAGCATGTTGTTATGTGATATACAGCTCAATTAATCAATAAATGGACAGTGACACCATCCTTGCTGTTTTAACCCTGTACTCCTTTGACCAATGACAACATTAAGATAGTCTCTCCACTTCAACGAAGAAGGAGAAGGAGGAAACAGGATCAACTCTGCTAATCGATCATCACAGCATCCTTCTTAACAAAGACAACAGCAATTGGCACACCATAAAATGAGAAGTGCAATTAATGAAAGTACACAAAATGAATCTTTGTGAATGGCCGCAGACTATACTTATCAACATTTTCTAACAATATTACAGACATGTGAGACTTGATTCTTGAGTAAACTGATGTATTTATCTGTAGTTTACTGTACACTGCTCTTGTATAAGTTCCAG
>JBBIGA010000132.1:21510450-21544467 GCA_037576975.1 Alestes dentex | reverse complement strand
GCTAAGTGGAGACAGATGATTCGCTGTGGCGACCCCTGAAGGGTAAAGCCGAAAGAGAAAGAAGAAGAAGAAGATGCTTTCTACTTTGTGCAGTAGCCAGGCAGAAAATAGAGTGGACAATACCCAAACTGCACAATGGCTCCCTTGAGATCTCATTACAAATTATTTGAGGAGGTCAGTGCACAGTGCAGCACTCTGCTGCATGCTAATGATATGACACGCAAGTATGTACAATATGATTATGTAGGTGGATGATTTTCATTATTGCACTGATATGAAACATGCTGTTTTTTGCTAGTACAGGAATTTTATTTAGCAGAGGTTGTGTGTGTGTGTGTGTGTGTGTGTGTGTCTTGAAAGAGCGCACGCGCACACACACACACACACACACACACACACACACACACACACACACACCAACCACTTTATTAGGTACATCAAGCTTGTATCTACACTAACTGCCCATTTTATTGGGTCCTGTGTCATATAGGTTCACTTTCTGGTTAGACTGTAGTCAGTTTGTTCAAAGCACAGCACACAGCATGAACAGTGTAAAAGGAGCAGTGTGTGGGGATGGTACCTTGTTCAACGATACTTCAGTGCTGCCATTAGCAGTCTTAGGATTCAAATCCATGACCTTCTAATCACAGGGGCAACCCCCTGTGTGTCTGTACTGTACAGACTGAATCACGCACAGCCGTGCTGCTAGAGTATACACTCACCATAACAATGGTCACCAAAGTACAATGTACAATGACAGTACAATAAAGTACAATGACACTTTATATAATTCATCAAACGTCTGAAAATTGAGATTAAATGAAATGGAAACTTGCAGCCACATCAGCCCTTTGCAGATAAGATAGTTGATCTCTGCTCTAAAACAGCTTATTGGTTCACCTTGCACATGTAAAGTATGAGTAGTACTAATACTGCAGTAAAAGTATTTTACTATTGGTCATTTGCTCCTTTTTTGTCTGAAATGAATTTGATTCAACAGCATATGTGCATGAATAGCCAATTGCTATTTAATGTAATTGACTATATGAGAACATTTATAACTTTGACTGCAATATTTCTACATATACACCAATCAGCCACAACATTAAAACCACTGATAGTTCTAAAGTGCCTACAATTGTCATGCGAGCCATTATTTGGAACTGTGCCAGTTAAACATTTCAGCAAGATAATAGTGATTTACAAGAGCCTGAACTCAAGGTGATGACTTGGGCCTTCAATTTCCCCAGATCTCAATCTGATTAAGCGTCTGTGGGATGTGCTGGCCAAACTAGTCCGATCAATTAAAGGACTTGCTGCTAACATCTTGATGCCAGATTCCACAGCACACCTTTTAGAGGTCTTGTAGAGTCCATGCCTCGATGGGTCATGGCTGTTTTAGTGGCTCAAGGGGGATCTACACAATACTAGATAGGTAGTGTTAATGTTATGGCTGATTGGTGTGTATATATCGAACCAGCATGTTCCAGTATTACTCCACCCGCAGTAAAAAGATTTTACTACTACATTCTTCTGCCTTTTACAGACGCATGCCAGGTACAAACACACTCTTGGCTCTTGCTGGCAGTTTCATTAAAGGAGCACAGGCGTTCATTTCATCCTAGCACGTTCCACAACACAATCATTTCCTGTTGTCTGGTTTGATGAAAGTAAAGGCAGTTAAATAAGAGCACAATAGTACAGGAGAGTGAACAGAGTAGGAACTTCTTTGAATTTTGTTTTGTTCACTTTTTTGATATTGTGGGTGCTGGTCAGGTACCGTTATCAATCAGCCAGAGAGTATGATCAATACTGCCGTTGTGTAGACTGTTCAAATTCAACGTGCGTGTCATTTGTTGCATGCAGACATACGTTGTATTTTGTGCAATTATCTCACACAGGTGCTACTTAATATTTGAGCATTCTCCATTTGTGATCATAATGGCTCTTTTATGTTATTCTCAATGCTTTTATTTGACAAATGTTCATGTTTCTTCATCATTTTGTGTCATGCTTCTGCTCCTTCTCCAGTCTCCACAGGATGGCACTGTGGCTTTGTCACTGAACCTCCATGTTCTCTATTGAACAAGGTAAACTTTGATGAAGTGTCTCATTTTCCACAAACAGAAACCACTGGAGAGTAAGAGAAAGAGTGAGGGTGTGTGTGTGAGAGAGAGAGAGTTTAGCCCGACCTTAGACTGAGGCGATTAAAAAAGTATGGCTTTAAATGAGCCTCAGATGTGATCTTTGCAGCCTGTGATCCATGCATATCGAGAGAGCTGGGATAAGATAGTGACAGGATTGTGTGTGTGTGTGTGTTTGTGTGTGTGTGTGTGTGTGTGTGTGTGTATGTGCAGTGCATATGGGAGCTTGTGTGTGTGTGTGTTTGTGTGCTTCAGACGCCTCCAGATAGAAGGGGATGGATGCAAATTGAGGAAACAGAAGGTAAAACTGTCTAATGACACAAAGCGGCCCCTGGAGGACAATTGCGCTTTGGCACATCAAGGATTCTGGCTCCCTTATGCCCAGCTCAACTCACTTCCTGTCGATTCGCTGAAGATTTCCTGCTCCTGATGGTATGCAGAGTCAATGAGGAGAGAAGGACGTCAGGCCCGGAGAGAGATGAGCTACTTGCTCTGATCTCCGGCCTGTTAAATAAGCATGAGGAGGCAGCAGCATGCAGACAGGAAGATTTTTCCGGATGAGTGTCTATCCAATGGGTGCTTGTCAGTCAAGGACTGGGCCTCTTCTGGAAGTGTCAATTAAATGCCAGGATGCCTGTTGCTCATCCATGCTATGGCTAATAACTCTATTTCTGTCAGCACTGGACCAGGCTGAGGGCTCTTGGTAGATGGTTCTTTGTGCCAGCCTCTGTGTTCCTCGATTATTTCGAATGCGCATATGAACAAAATGAGAAACAACATCGCAAACCCAAACAGTCGAAGCTACGTCTAAAATGTCAAGCGTCTACATCCAGATGGGCCTCTTCACTGTGATTTGAAGCAATGCATAACTAAACATAACAAGAGGCATCACTCCAGACACAACCATATGGCAGCCAAAGCCATGTCTAACATGTTCAGTCGTAAATCTTAGGTTATGTGTTATAATTGCAAATGGTTTATCAGATTACTATGCAACATCATACAATATTAGAATCCTAAAATATTCAAAATATGTGAACTTTAGGAAGACCTCTGCTTTTTCTGGAAGTGTCTCTTAGATGCCAGAATCTTCATAGCTCATCTTTGCTAAATGTAATAATTTTAGTGGAATGTAATAATTTAGTGGACCAAGTCACACTGTACGGCGCACTAATGGCATCAGCTTACTCAAGGATTTGAAAAATGCAGATATAAACAACGGAATGAGCATCACTATGGACTTCATGTCTCATGTGGCAGCATCTAAAATGTCAAATCTCTAAAGGCCATTGCATAATGACACCATATTCTCCAACAAAAACAACATTCTGATGCAGCCGATTGAAATTATACTGTTTCAGAATGAGAACAGACAAGTCAAATGAACCAGAGCTAATGCAGTAAAACATTCTCGAGACTTCTTACACAGATATAGCTATATCAGATATAGCTTAAAGCTTAATTTGTTATGCTGTGTTCGTGCTATGACCTTACAAAGAACTGGGCCTCTTTTGGAAGTGTCAGTTAGACGCCAACATGCTTGCTGCTCATCAATGCCTAGCATACAAAGCTTCATGACTGACATATCAGGGACAAGACAAGGAGCATTGTCTCTGGTCAGATCATGGGGAGGAGAAGGAGGTGGACACTTCATTGTGCCTGTCTGCTTGTTCCCTGTTCCAGTCTCCTTTGAAACAAATATGAAGTGCCATATGGCTTCCAGTGTCATGTCAAATCCAGTGGATGCTTGCCACTCAAAGGCTGGGCCTCTTCTGCAAGTGTCAATTAGATACCAGGGTGTCCACTGCTCTTGTTGCTGCTCTTGTGTAATAACTTTATTTGTGACAGTGCAGCTTGGAGGACTTCTCTCAGAGTGGCATCAGATGGAGGAGTTGGAGGTTGACCGTTCTTTGTACCAGTCTCATATCTCTTTGTTTCAGCTTGCTTGATCATTTGAAACAATTCACATAAAGCAATACAAAGCATCACGGCACACCCAACCATATACTGTGTGGACAGAAGTATTGGGACACCTGACCAACAGGCATTTTATTGACATTCCTTTCATTTCATAGACTTTAATATGGAGCTGCTCCCTCCCCTTTGCAGTTATAACAGCTTCCACTCTTCTTGGAAGGTTTTCCACAAGATTTGGAGTTTCTGTGAGACTTTCTGTCTATTCATTCTGTTGAGCATTTATGAGGTCCAGGCACTGTTGTTGGATGAGAAGGCCTGGCTCGCAATGGCAGGAGACCCATTCCTAATTTCTTAAAGTTGGGTTGGGGGCAAGCTAGGAGTGTTTTGAATAGAGGTGGTTCTTTTGTGTGAGTATCCTGGTCCTTCATCCCAACTTCTTCCTTCACTCCAATTCACAGTAAATCCACATGTTAACACAACAAGAAGCACCAGTGCAGACCTCACCATATGGCAGCCAAAGCCATGTCTAAAATGTTGAATGTCTGAAAATGTTCAAATCTGCCGTTTCACTAATTACTGTGAATGTGCGGATGGTCTCCTGGTGAAACATAGGCATCGAGGTGTTTGTTAAACAGGCCTCCACCTGTTTCTGTTGTGTGGATGACAGAAGCCATCTGTGGTGCTACACCATTGTGGTAATGCTGGCCCTGTAACTCTGTTCACTCTTGTGGAGCTCGTCTCAGAATAGATGAGTCTCAGCACCCCGTGATGCCTCCACCTCAGTGGATACTGTTGATGGGTCAGATTTACAAGGTGTTTAAAACATGAAAAAATGCTTTGCTGGAGCAAAAACATGCAAGAGAGCAGGTTCGGGTTGAGGTACTAAAACTGTTCCTCTGATTTGATAGGTCTGGTCCAAAGATAAAAATAAAATAACATTCAGGGTGTCTAACACATGGGACCTGCAGCTTGATTCTGTTGGTAACGGTAATACATTTCTAATACATTGTGAGTCTTTTGGCTGTAATCACATATGGAATGGAATAAGGATTCATAGTAATTCATTGTAATCTCCCTCAACAGAAGCAGTAATTCAAGGTTTCCCTATAAATGACATTTGGAACTGTAGAATCAACCTTTATAGAAAAGATGTTCAAAACCACAAACCATGTAGTCAGAATATAAAACCCATACTATTCCCAAGATACAAAATTCTGAATACTTGACACAGGCTTGAAGCTGACACTGTGAACAATGTCAAAATCAGATGGTATGAAATTTTATGGTGCTGACACGCACTACATGGACAAAAGTATTGGGACATATCTCTTAATTATTGAATTCGGGTGTTTCAATTATACCCATTGCCACAGGTGTGGTTTCTCACCATGAAGGAGTGGACCATATACAGTCAAGCAGACCAAGACATTTTGGTCAATGCTAAGCTGCCAGCATTGTGGACACAGTCTGGGGGAAGAACCTTTTCTATTCCAGCATGACTGTGTCCCAGTGCACAAAGCAAGCTCCCTTAAGTCATGGTTGGATGAGTTCAGTGTGGAAGAACTTTACTGGCTGCACAGAGCCCTGACCTCAACCCCATCCAACACCTTTGGGATGAACTGACATAGAGATCAGTCCTTCCTGTCCAGCATCCCTGCCTGAGCTCATAAATGTTCTACAGAATGAATGGGAACAAATTACCACAGAAACAGGGAAAGCCTTCCAAGAAGAGTGGAAGCTGTTATACCTGTGAAAGGGGGGCGGGGGCAGCTCCACATAAAAGTCTATGTATTTGAATGCAATGTCATTAAAGTCCCTGTTGGTGTAAAGGTTTAGTGTCCCCATACTTCTGTCCATCTAGTGTATTTATTAATTATCATGGTGTCTTGTTCCTACTAGGTAAATAGTTACTTTCACCCTGAGCTCATCACATCGCTGAGCACTTGCAATTTCTTTTCTGAAGGGGTCTGTAGGCAAGGGAGATAAATTCTTCACATCAGCATACGCGTATGAGGGAGAGCATCAAGGTTTTAAGAAGCAGTCGTAGTTATTTATCATCCATGGATACAGGAATCTGCTTTCTCCGCATGTGGGGATTTAGACCGAACTTTTCTCCATATGACAGGTCAAATATGTTCCAGTCTGTGCCCTCTTGGCCTGCCAGCGTTCTGAGCGCTCCGTTCCACCCTCCACCGCATTATAATTTGTTTAGATGTTGATTTATGAACTAATTGCCTCTAATTGCTGCTTAGCACCACTATTAATCCTTTCTGTCTGGTTCCTGGAGCACATTAGACTAGATTTGTATAATGAAGTAATTAGTTCAATTATAGAAGAAATAGAAAGCACGCAGAGAAGGGGGAAGAGGGGGAAAAAGAAAGAGAAAGAGAGAGAGAGAGAGAGAGAGAGAGAGAGAGAGAGAGAGACAGAGAGAGATATCTGTGGAAATGTGGTCTATTCAAATGCTCAAGGTAGACTTACGTTATGGAATCTATACTAGGACTCCAAATCATTCCATTCTGTGATTAAAAATGAAAACTAGTTTCAATTCATTTTTAAAAATGGTTTCTTAATTTATTCATAAACGAATTACATTTCTGCAAATGGAAACATTCTCAGTAACATAAACCACCATTCAAAGACTTGCAAATGCTGTTGATAAAATTATATTATGTGCTTGACTACTTCAAATCATTAGTAGGGCACAGGGACGCTGTACATAAAAAAGCTGTATTCTAAAATGACAGAGAAAGCTATGTTGATTGGATAATGAAGTTACTTAATGAATAACTTTATTTGCTGGTCATTATCAAAAAGAAACCGCGAAAGGATGAACATGACCCTGATGTGCAGCATGACTACTGAGTAGAACATATAAGTAGCAACTTGTCAGAATATTGGCAGAATGCACATTATCCATCTTGTTATACGGTTACCTGCCAAAACGATAAATAAAACTTTCTACTATATTTAATTTGAATGATTTTATTGCCATTTCATGGCTTTTGCTCGGAAAAATAGTCTTACTAGTAAATAGAACTTTTAGGTGTTAGGCTGTCACCAGGACAGATGGGAAGATAGTATTGGCTTATATCTCTTCCACTACTCTCTTTGAAAACAGATTTGAAAACCTTGTTGCTAGACTTAAATGATAGACTCTTTAGAATGTCACATTTGGTTTAGATGCAGATTGTTCCAGCTTGGAGGGCGCTGTAGCTCATTAAAGGAATACCCTGACCAGAGGAATTTTGGACAGATGTATAAAATGCATAAAATGACCTCAAAGCGTGATTTCAATTCTATGTACCATAACTGTCAAGATTTGCAGACATTCCCTGCAGTTCTTCGAAAACTACGTATTAACAATAGTGTGTCCCTGAAAGTTCAACAGTTCAGTGCTCCTTTTGGTATTAATTTAATGTCTCTGTTGTGTAGACATGTTTGTCTCTTCCTCTTTCCTTCCATGCTAGTTACCCTTTCTTGTTTCTTTTCTGGAAAATGGGCCTGCTACCAAAACTCAAAGTCTTGTATTCTCCATGGTGTGGAAGATTGTACCATACTGAAACTGATAGTCAAATTTTCAGCAGTACTGACGCAAATTTCAAATACAAATTACCATGAATTTCAGTTATGATGAGAGAACAGACCACTTGTGAACTGATATGAAAGATGTGACTCAGAAGCACAAAAGCCGTTGTTAATGGGTAATTAAAACTAAATAAATAAATACATGTAATCTCTAGAATTCAGTTCAATATTTCAAAAGTGAAGATCACATCTCAACAGAAAATTTGAACAAAAACTTTAACGTACATAGATACAGCATGTTGTTTTTCATTTAGTATCATTTTGTTCAAATTCGTTAAATCTAAAAATACATTTTGGTGGATGGCTTGCCATGTTTAAATCTACATTGTAGAAGTCAGTGCACATAAAATATACATGTGATGAATGCTGTAGTTCATTGTTCTCCAATACTTATTTATTGAATGCATTTTTCTAGCATTTTCATTTTTGTTATTTTTGGGGTGGCAACACCATGCCCTAAATGTATTTGTGTGATCTGATGAAGAGCTTTAAAGTGGTCTATCCCTAGTAATGTCCCTTTTCTGAACTAGCCTTTCTTGTACCTTTCTGAGTGCAGCTAGTGTACTGGTTTGCATTGTCTGCTGCTATTGTCATAGTTATTAGCCTGGCGGATTGCTTCAGGGGGTATGGGCATGCTCAGGGGAGAGGGAGCCAGGCTGGATAATTAGTTTTCCTCTACGCCAGACGGGCACGCCACAGTTGTGCTCTGAAAATGGGAAGTGGCAAGCTCATCTAGGTGACGGTGGCCCGGCTCCATCTAGAGGTGCCGCATTCGCACACAGCTGTCCCAAACATCGGGAAGACATTCGCAGCTCACTGTCAGATCTCCATGAAAAAGCAGAGTGGTGTTATTCTGTTCTGTCAAGTGTACAATATTGATATGTTATTATGAAAAGTTTTTGGCTAAAGTGTTGGAGTGGAAGCCCTTGGCAAGCAACACCGAGAACTCTTTTAGCCGTATTATGTGAATCGAAAACTTCCCCACTGGGCAAGCAGAAATTGTGTCAACCTTGCCAAACGCTCCAGATTTGGCTGATATGTGCAAAATTGGATTTCCAGACTATTTATAAGTTGGCATCACCTTTGAAATAATATTGTGCGGCTCTAACTCAGTTTCAACCGATTCCACAAGTCAGCACTGAACCCATTCGCACAACAGTGACATCTAATATTGATTCATCACATATTCATTCTAACTATTTCTTGCCTCAAGGCTTTATAGATACAATGCAATATAATACAGTATAATAGCAGAAGAGGTCAGCAAATTAACCATAACATCATTTAATGTTTAGTCTACTAACAAAGAAAAGCCTTTAGATTCCGAACGAGGGACTTTCTGTCTCGATGGAATCCTCTCAGCATTGAAGTTGGGATGGCTTACGGTGCTGTTGGGATGGACAGGAACAGTGGAGCAACTCATGCTGGTCACTCAGGCATACATGTATGGTAAAGAGCAGGGCTGGTACACCAATAAGCAAAGCACCAACAAATCCGATGATGAGGCCAAAGAGCAGAGGCCACGCCCCATCGAGCATGTGACGCTGATATGGTTGCACCGACTGCATCTCCACCACTAAGTCAAGATCCTTCCAGGACAAGCTCCTCACTGTCAGACAACAAACAAAAAAATCCCACAAAGTATTAATCATTTGCATGCAAGCCTAAGAATATAAACTGGGGAATCATTTTCTTCTTTGATACTCCAATTTTAGTCATTAGTCACTTTCGCCCCCTAGCTAGATCTACCCCAGTCATGCAAAGGTTGGGAGGGTGTAGTCTAGCTTTAGTTCCTCTGAAACGCATGAAGCCAGCCTCTGCATCAAACTGCCACTAATGTGGCATCATTGCTTTCTCTTGGACTCCTGACCATGGGTGCATGTGACATTACCAGGTATTGAACTTGTGATGTCCCTAAAGTAGGGTTAGATGGTCGCATTCAAAAGCTGTAACATGGATTCTTTGCGAAAAAGGTTAAATGACTTGTAACACTTTAGGATGCTGCATAAGTAAATAGAATAAATATGAGTTGTCTCCAATAGATGTGTCCACGATTTAAAAAAATAGTTTTATAGTTAATTTTACAGTTTTGTTCATTTATAAAGCTCACATACTGTGTCCCAAACCACATCAACTAGTTTACATGACCCTAAAGAAGAGCTGGGCATGGTTTGGGTGGATTTGAGTGTCTGATGACTTTTAGTATACGTTTGCAATGTCAGCCTCGTACTTTGAGTCCTAAACTAAAGATGCAAAAATTAGACATTAAAGAGGTCTTGGCTAATTTGGACATGCATGTTTTTGTTCAAATAATTTTTACTTTGAGAGGGTATACTCTCACATACACAATATGGACAAAAGTATTGGGGGTTTGGGCCAGGCCCCTTACTTCTAGTAAAGGTTAAGCTAAATGCTTCAGCATACCAAGAAATCTCGGGCAATGCCAAGCTTCCAACTTTGTGGACACTTTGTGAACCTTTTCTATTCCAGCATGACTGTGCCCCAGTGCACAAAGCGAGCTCCATAAAGACGTGGCTGGATTCAGTGTGGAAGAACTTGACTGACCCACACAAAGCCCTGACCTCAGGCCCATCCAACACATTTGGGATGAACTGAAATGGAGATTGTGAGTCAGGCTTTTTGTCCAACAACAGCCTTCCAAGAAGAGCGATAGCTGCAAAAGGGGACCAGTTCCATATTAAAGTCTATGTATTCATATTCAATGTCAACAGTCCCTGTTTGTGTAATTGTCAGATGTCCCAGTACTTTTGTCCATATAGTGTATGATGAAGGAAGCCTATGCTACCTCAAACTGGTACATAATCGTGTAGACTACTGTTCCATACAACAGGTTTGGACTGACTGACTACGGGCAGACGGTGTACTGTAAACCTAATCCTCACCTTTCCATCTGCAGCTACTTTGATAAGCTTTGTCAAACATTTATGAGAAAAGTAATGTGGAAATAAAGGAATAACAAAAACACTATCAACTTTCAAAGCACTCAATCAATTCCTTCATTCACACTTCTCAAATTCATTACAGCTTTGCTGACAGTTATTTCAGATCACTTGGTAACTCTGCAGTATTCTGAATGCCTGCACTGCAAGTCTCATCCCTGTTACATTGCCATGCTTATTAAGTACCAATTGGTGCAAAGCAGCTTAGTGCTGATAGCGGTGTATTTACTAGATGCTTTTACTTCCACAAGAAAGGGAACTTATATTAATTAATATGCAGTGCGTTCATTTGAATGAGCACAGCGTGAATTATTTTCAATTGATTATTGCTGGCGTTAGAAAAAGAATGGTGTCAGTAGTTGAAAAAGTTGGTAATGCTTTAAATGATAGTGATTTAATGAAAGTTAGCTAATTTAGCTATTACTTAGCTAATTATAGTATTGCAATAATGCAACATGAGTGTGCTGAGATATTCTAGTATTTTAGGATATTTTATTTCCCTATAAATACCCTTGATTTCAGGGGAAATATTGGTTTATGGTGTCTACAAACTTTTGGACACATTAGTGCATGGCTAAGAAAGCGTGTCTAAGCACTTACACTTACTCTTAAACAGGCTCTTCATTTATAAGTGTGTGTAATTGTTCTTGGATGGCGATGAATTAAACATATAAAGCAGTGACACTGATGATATTCAGTTCCAAAAGTGTAATTGTTTATCTTTGTTTAAAATTAGCTGCACATAATTGCACAGAATTGTTCTCTGTCAGATAACTGAAAATATCTTTTAACAGGAATAAACTGCCATTTGCACCATATTGATCCCAGTTGGCCAAAACACACTGTTAGCATAAAAATATAATTGATCGAGATGAAAGACAAAATAGTTTGAGTACAAGAAGAAGAGACCTGCTAGCATCTGATGGCCTAAAACCTTTTTACTGAATAAAAACAGATATATTTCATTTTTGTCAATTTTTTACAAATGTAACATATATATTCTTGTTCTTGTAATACAGTCCTCACTTTATGTAAAGTGAAATGTGTAAAAAAGACTGAATATTTTTAGCAGCTTAGCTCCATTTGCCCTCAATCAAGAGAGCACATTTTAAATGGTATGCAGGTACAACGTGAGAGAAATATGACTATGGACCATTAAGACTGATTCCAATTTGTCATCACACATTGCCAATGATTTTATTTATGTTAATATTTCACATAATCAAAGTAACCATTTAATCATGAATTATACTGCACTTATATACTTTCTACACCATAATTAGAGCAAGGTAATCTGTTCATTTGTGTGATGGAGAAGGATGGTTAGAGATTTGATAAATAAATACTGAATAGGCTGCTTAGAGATGTCAGTGCCATGGTGTTCATGCACTGGATAGTGGAGAATTGACTGTACGCTTTTCTCTTGAACTCCACAGCAAGATCTGGTTTCAGTGACTAGATTGAAAATAAAGAAAAAACATGGACGTTTTATTAGATTCTAATTAATAATCTTACGGGAGTATTCTATATAGAATATTCTTATAGGAATCGGTGGGTTCAAACTCTGTCTACAGCCTGAAAACCGAGGATTCATGTCTTTCCTGTTTTGAACGTGCCCTGTTCCAGTGGTGTCTAGTTCAATGGCTCTGGGGTCAGCGGTGGGGCCTATAATTTTTCAGGATGAGGAGGGAGGGAAGAAAGTTTTGCTACCCTTCCTAACGTGCCACAGATGTGACAGATACAGATAAGATTGAAAAACGTTCCTATAAGATCTTAAAGCGCCATTGAATATTATGCTGAAATTCAATACCTTGTCTTGCAGAATATGGAAGTGTTTCTTCATGACAGTCTTCCTCCTTTTGAGATGGGGTCAAGTGGGATGCCATTTCGTTGACCTGTTTGTGGTATTCCTCCACATAGCGCTGCATCTCTAGAGTCTTGTCTTGGTTAATGTTCTTTCCCACCTCTGCAAGGTCAAAAATGCAAATGTGAAACTCGCATAAGCCACAATAATTCTACATGAATTGTTTCTCACTCCTACATGCAGCACAGTGTTTTACTGGGGGGAAGGCTGTTGTTGGATGAAAATACGGAACAAAGTGCATCCAGTATCAGTTAAATACGGAACACTTCTATTATCTTTCAAATGCGGAAAAATTCAGTATCACATGGAACGGTTGGCAACCCTGTTTATGGTGAAGTGCTGGGTGGATAAGTGTGTGAGGGGGTGATTTTTAAAAGTAGGGGGGCACGTAACCTCTAATAAAATGGCTGCAGTGCCCATGCAATCAAGTAGGAATTCTACCAAAAGTGCAGATATATTTCATTATGCAGTCTTGAACATTTTAATACAGAATGGAAATGTCATTTGTGACTGCACCCCTGGTCTACTCAGGTGGGAAACTGGCATCGCCTAAAACATAAAAATCAGTCAAATCTTTTGTTAATCTTTTGTTAATCTTTTTTTTCTTACTGTGGAAAGAGACATAAATAGGCAGACATGCAGGGATGCAATCCATCGATGATTAGCCTGCCTGTTCACTGTAAATAACCTCTACACAGGATACACTTCTGCACATTTCAATGCACAATTACTCTTTGACATACTGGTAAAAAAAAAGAAACATAACATTGTCCTTTGCAGAGGCTGTCATATTTTGTGTTTTATTACAAAATGTGCAGAAAATGTCCTGTTTATTATTAAATTAGCAGAAAATGCATCGTTTTCCCAAAGAAACTCAACAAAACTGACCAGCTGCTTTCAAACTTTTGTATATAACTGTATATGATGGATTGTGTGCCTGAATCAGAATCAGAATCAATCATAACCCAAAAACTGTATTGATCCCGGAGTACCTGGCTTCCTGTACGGTAATTGTACCTTTTAAATAGTAGCAAAATGACCATTGCGTTGGTACAAATGAACAGTTTACAAATGAATGTTTGTGTTTATTCTGATTACAAATAGCCTCCATGATGCTCACGCCCAGAGGCGCCAGTTGTGCGTTCATGCTGTGTATTTTATATTCATACATGGGCCTACGCAATTCCTGCAGCACATTAAGAAATCAAACACATAATAATGCTCTCCATGAATAGCCTGAAATGAGATTAACAGTGTGTGCCAGGGCCAATAAATGTCGCAAGTATAATGAAGCAAGCAGAAGTAGCAGACTCACAAACGCAGCAGCATAAGGGTGTAATTTATCCAAGGTGCTGCTGCAGCGTACAGCTTCCTCGTGGCAGGCTATTTACAGTCTGACAATTAAAGCCTGGGTAATTGCAGCATTGTGCATTTTCACAAACACAAGTGTTCGAATTTGCAGAGAAATCACTTTCATTCTCTGCCACACAAAGCTTGACTGAAGGATTTTCTGGTGCTGTTGCTCTTGTCATACCCCCCCATCATCAATCCTTCTCTCTCTCTCACTCTCTCTGTCTCTCTCTCTGTCTATCTCTCTCTTCTTTTAACAGGGGATGATGAAAGGAACAGATGGCGGGTAGTGAATCTGGTGTCAGCTCCAGCAAGCCTGCTGTCAGATCATTTACACCTTCTCATATCCGACGCCACTCGGCTGTGGAGTTGCCCGCACGCTGGACCACACCGACTGCCAGAAAGTGACATAGTGTAAAATATGCTGTTTCAGAAATGTATAAAAATACCAGCATGCTCTGATGAATTTCATAACTCGGGTGGCACAATAAGACGGATCAGTCTGATGTTCATTAATCATTTATGGATAACAAAAGAAAACTTTGGAGTCTGACAAAACTTCTCCAGCAACCACTGCTCATCATTTGTTTCCTGCAGCAGATCTCATGCCGATATGGTTTACTGCTTTGACAAGACGTTACAGGAATAACAGCATTATCTTTGTCCTCTGCATCATCGAAGATGTTATCAGTGAGAAATGGTCCAGAATGTCAGATTTTTAAAAAATATTACATTGAATTTTAACCTCATGCATGGTACAACATAACGTAAGCCTGTCTTGGAAAGTGCTATTATACATAAAAGATGTGTCGCCATATCAGTTTAAACATCAATAAATTTTTTTTTTCTATTTTTGGTTCAAATTGATCTCCAGTTTGAAATACATACAGAGGTTGCTTGTCACTGTTGATGTGAGAGAGCGCCTGAAATAAATCCACGCAATCATTAAGCAAGGCAGTATTTGTTTAATGATTGTGATTATAATAAAGCAGAAAAGAATAAAATCAAAAGTGCGTTCGGTAACTCTTAGGTGTATACAGTTATTGTCCTTGTTTTGCTTCACCATTTAAATGTAATCACACAATTATACAACTAATTATATAGTTATTATGCAACCAACACATTTACTTTGGTTTAGAGTCTGTATCCACAGTTTGAGTCGACTCCTTTGAATTCTTCATTCCTTTTGATATCAAAGCCTTGATGCATTGGCAAATTTTGAACAGTTAATTAGAAGTGTCACACGAGCGGGTCAGTAAAAAAGTTGGACCACTTCATTTCCAAAGGCAAATAAAAAATAAAGACAAAAACACTCATAAAAATACAAGAAAATATGAACATTTTTTGAAGTATAGGTTGCCATAATGATAGCTTTACACATTTCATGTGCTGTGTGTGTGCGTGTGCGCGCGCGCGCGTGTGTGTGTGTCTGACCTATGGCAATGTCAGTCCTTCCGATCTGTTGCAGCGCACGAGACAGTCTGTCGTAATACGTCTGCTCGCCATGAATCTGGAGCCAGTCTGTCAGAGCTGAATGACACCGGGCCTCCTTATCTGAAAAACACACAGACAAGCACACACACACACACACACACACCCACACACACACACACCCACACACACTCTGCATGATGCTCCAGATAGCTGCGGTCCCAGGCAGACACATTAAGAGCTGCCAGTAAGGAGTGAGACAAATCGTCATTTGGCTCCCTCTCACACAATTAAACAATTTCCTCCTGCCTGTTGCCTTAATGACCTCTCTCTGGGATGGACTGGGTTCATGGACAGAATCACATTGCTGGAGGATTTTGATTAGGGAGCTATAGAACGTTTTATTGGTGGTGCCCTGCGCTGGTGCACTTGTGATACAATTCCAGAGATGAGCACATGCACGAAATTAAGGGTTCAGATGACCTGTAATGAATCTAAATGTCTTATATTAAAGTTCTTATTCTGTTCCTTGTAGAATCCTATGGGCAATATTTCATACTGAACGGCAGATTGAACCATTCAGTTGTGGATTATTTTTGCTCGAAAGAGGCTGTGGTTAAACCGAAGTGAAGGAATCTTAGTACCTATGTCTCTTCGGGTGCGGACCTGCGGTCTCAGTTGTTTTCTCTTTGCAGACAGACGCTCAAGCTGCTGGAAGATGTTCTCCTCAGGGCGGGATAGGGCCAAGAGGAGCTCCTCACATTCGTGCACGGTCAGCAGATCCACCAGTCGCTGGATCTGATGGGTCCCCAGGTCCTCCGCCACTGAAAGTAAAGTGCTTAGAATGATCTATTCCCCAAATAATCTCTGCTTGCTATGAGACTCTGACCACTAAACAGGGCAAAGGGGACTAAAAAATCATGCGGAGAAAACAGTACACTACAGTCTGTAAATTGTAATCTACGAATTTATAAAGATGATAAAATGGACATTAAGTGCAGGTATAAGGTGGGTGTACCTAATAAAGTGGCTCATCAGTTAATTCTTTTTAATGTACTCACTGCAGTTTATTTCCTTCCATAAATTGATTTCAACAATGCTTAGAAAAGTGACCGCATTATACACTCACCATTCCCTGTATTAGAAACACCTACCTTTAATTTCCACTCGCTGGTCAACTATGGAGTCATAAATTTATAAACTATAGCTATCAGACTATCTGCCATGCTGCAGTTTATGAGCTGCATTTTGCCTCGTTCTCCACTGGGCAGTTTCTGAGTACAGCCCCACTGCTGATCAGATATTATTAGAACTGTGGACCATTTTGAGCACGGCAGTGGCACTGTATATGCAGTGTCACTTCAGGTGTGTTCTGCATGGCGTAGTTGGAGTTTTACACATTAATGTCACTCCTGGATTGACAGTGATCTGCCACCCTGAAACCGACCACTGATAAAAGACTAGTGGATGGCTATAGCAACGGGGCTACAGCAGAGGTGTTCAAAGTGCCAGAACAGACAGGTGCGCTCATGTGTCCTCATGTTCTGTTGAAAATCTCCAGCGGCACCAACCCTCTGCAGGAAAGTTTGGGACTATTTTGTACAATGACAAGAAGGATCTACTAAATGGGTATTTCTGAAAATGCTAAATACACTTGATCTGAAGCCATTAAAGGTATGTTAGTTCTTTTTGGGCTGTAGGTGCACAGATGGTGTTATACAGAAACCTTTCACAGGTACTGTTACGCATTTTCAGTTTCTATACCTTATCTGTAGGTGTTTTAAGATCTTCTATTCCAGTCGCTATGGCAGCTGTTGCCATTACAACTTAAACTAATGCTGTCCGCTGTGAAAAGGTTATAACAGCTGTGAGTGTATTGTGAAAGACAGGTGCACATTCAAGTTGCAATTAATTAGCAGAGTTGGGACGAGACAGACGTACGTTCTGCCTTCCATCACTGTCACAATCACTGACTAAATCATCTCCCCGTGTCAATATCCCACTGCAGGTGTAATACTCGCTTATAGCTCATCCTCCTTTTCATAAGGCTGCCTGTCTTTCAAAGTTGTTTTCACGTTTAACGGCTGCGCCAAGCTGTCATTTCTCACCTGTGTCTTCACTGTAGCTTGGGCTGAGGAGGAAGTAGAGGAGGAAAATGAGGAAAAGTGGGGGGGCCTGCATCGCAGCAAATATGTCCCCCGACGCTTTGGCCCTGTATTTATTTTCAGATGGCCTCAGTGTTCCAGAATCATGAGTCACGGTGCACGGAACCTGATGCAAAGCACTCTCTTGTTAGATGGACAAATGAGTGTGCTGGGCCAAATTCTGTCGAAGGAACAGCCAGTGCTGCGGGCTACGAGCACAAAGGCCTAAAATAGTCAAGGTCTTCTGCAAGGACACCTTTCGCTGCCCCTTATTTTCTTTCACTGGCAGAACTTTGTGGATTACGACTTGCCATTAAATATTTAGCATGCTTCATTGCTGTTCAATGGGGCACATACTGAAAAGGAACATTATATTTTTGGAAACCTTGGACCCCTTTTAAAGATAAAGTTTGGGGAGAAATCTAATCAACCATTTTTCTCCTTACCCAAAAAATTCATTAGTTTTTCTTTATTTGTGTGCTGGAGTTATAGGGCTAATTTAGGTAACAAGTAATGATAGCTTGTGACTCATTAGCATTGTGCAAACTGCATGTCTACATCATTACACAGTTTCTTCAAACTGCACAAAGTTACGGAATTCTAGATAGACTTTAATGTGGTCAATGACACTGCATTAGAGGGGAACCCCAGGGCCTTCTAGTGATGATTCCACCATCCCAAAAAATACGCCCTTTTTATTTGACAGAATAATGTTTTAAACTCTGAAAGTCATACAGTGCTACACTAATTTGATTTATGAAAACAGTAGGGTTAAATATTTACCAGAAAATTACCCAATCAGACTTTTTTTCCCTGTGGTTTCTAGGTATATATAACTAACTGAGTTCTGCCACCTTTAGTTTGAAGTCTTATTGTGTCAGATCAATATGATTAAGAAGTGACAGCAGAGTCAACCAATGATGCATTGATTTTCAAATAGATGGAGCCAGTTTCGCATCACTCTGGGTCTTCTGGAGATTCAGGTGGAAAACAGCACCAGTTCTACTCCAGTACTATTTACTGAAGGAATTATGTATGTCAATATGCCTATTACAAGCTTTATATGTCTGTTTTTAATTTAGAGTAGCCAAAATCAGCACTTATATGCTTGGAATCATGTAGGGGCACTAGCAGAAATTAACATGACCACATAGCTGTTTTTCCTCATTTTTTAATTTATGGCCCATACTGAAAAACTGGCTCTAATAGTTACAGTTCACTGATGCTCTATATGATATCTTGCTATGCATAAAAATGTACAAAATAAGTTGTCCAAAAAGTAGAAGCAGCCACTTTGAAGAGTGTACCTGTGTAAAATTTTAAAAACGTACTGGTGAACATACAATTTCAGAAACCACAAAGGCAGCTCAGCATGGTTTATAATCAAGCAAGCTTTTTGTGCAATGCTTGATTACTTGTTAGCTAGAGTAGCTGCACCAAAAATGCCTTTACTTACTGACTACATTTTAGGTAAGAAGAAAACAAATGAGTAAACCAAGCTTAATGTATTTTAGACATTGGCATCATGAATAAGACAAAGCAAAATTCTAATAGAACTTTGTAGGCTCGCTTGTGGTGGCTCAAGCTTTTTTCACAATGAAATAAATAAATGAATAAAGAACATGCAAATAGAATAAATTCTGACTGGTCATATGTTTCACCACAGTATGCACGTATATATAACATACATGATATTTTCACAAAAGTAATACACCAAATAGCCACAACATTAAAACCACTGACAGTGTGACCTGAAGAAAACTGATTCTTTTTACTTTGACACCTGTTAAGGGATGCAATATATTAGACAGCAAATGAACACTCGGTTTTTCAAGTTGATGTGTTGAAAGGAAAAATGGGCAAACAAAAGGATTTGAGGGCCATGTTGTAATAGGTAGACCACTGGATTAGAGGATCTCCAAAATAGCATATTTTTGGGTTGGTCCCTGTATTCAGTGGTTAGTACTGAATAGAATGTGTGGGATATTATTGGCAAGCAAGTGAATAAATTTTTAAAGTTGATGTGTTGGGAGGAAAACGGGCAAGTATAAGGATCTAAGGGCCATATTGTATTAGCTAGACCACTGTGTCAGAGGATCTCCAAAAGAACAGGTGTTTGTGGTTTTACCCATGATTATCCAGTGATTAGTACCTACAAAAGTGGTCCAAGAGAGGTCCACAGGATTAGAATTAGAAACAGAATCATGGATGCACAAGGCTTATTACTGCATTTAGTGAGTGAAGGCCAGCCTATCCAATCCCACAGGGCTACTGTAGCATACATTTTGGAAACAGTTCATGCTGGCTATGATAAAAAAAGGTTTTAGAACACACCGTACATCTCAGCTGGTTGCGTCTGGGACTGCGTAGCTGCAGAACTGTCAGAGTGCCCTGAGCCCTATTTTCCATCAAAAGCGTCAAAGGCTTATGAGCGTCATAACTGGATCCTGGAGCCTAGGAAGATGGTCTGATGACATCACAATTTCCTCTAATGTATATATGGACAAAACATGGATAAGTGTGTGGATTGCAAACATGGAGAAGAGATTGTACCTGAGAAGAAGTCAAGGCAATGTTCTGCTGGGAAATTCTTGGTCCTGGCTACTTTGACATGTGCCGCCTTACAGACTAAGAACACCCTATCATGGCATCAGTATTCTCTGTTGACAGTGTCCTCTTTCAGCCTCTTAAGCATTATACCACTCTGTTCAAAAATGGTTTGAGGACCACAACAAAGAATTCAAAGTCTAAGTGCTGGCCTCCAAATTACCCAGGTCTCAATCTGGCCAAACATCTGTGGGATGTGCTGGATGAAGTAGTCTAATTCATGGAGGCCTTACAGCTTACAGGACTTAAAAGCAGAGTAAAGTGTAGTCCTGTATAAATACAGCACACAGTGTAATATTCTTTCTTTGCATTTAACCTATTCACCAAGCAAAGCAGAAGGCAGCTAGCTTTACTACACAGTGCCCAGGGAGTAGTATATGGGGACGGTACCATGCACAAGGGTACCTCAGTGGTGTCTCTGGCAGTCATGGGATTTGAACCCACCATCTTTTGAACACAGGGGCAACTCCCTAACCACCAGCTGCCTGTGCTGCTTACATCTTAGTGCCAAATACCACAGCATGCCTTCAGAAGTCTTAAACAGTCAGTGCCTTAACAGTTCAGCTCTGTTTTTAGGGGCATGAAGGGTACAGTGGTTTTAATACACCAATATACACCATTCTTCTCCTAGAACTGAAACTCATGGTTAATGCACATCCCAATACAAACCATCACAGACATGTCAAAACTATCTGTCTGCTACACTGAGAAACAGAAAATCCATTAGAGAGTAAATTACGGTGCACTGTTCTCTTGGTTCGCATGTGGTATATTGTAACGGTCGCATTTTAGGCTTCAAAAAGAAGCTTATTGTGTAGCTGCTTAAAAGCAGTTCAACACCTCCAGCCATGATTTAATGATGATAAGAGCAAGTGAGTGCATTCATTGTTTTTTAAAGCCCAGCCACTGGCATGACCGTGGGGCAAAGAATCTGTTGCTTTGCATTTTTTTTATTTTTCACTTTTGGAGAACAATTGAACGTGCCATTCACAGGGGGAAATCGATTGAACAAAACTAAACAAACATCCCACGGTTTGCGGCACACCACCACCTGAACCTTCCTCTGCACTGATGCGAATGTTACTGAACTCAAAAGCCCTCTGAAGGCCTGGGGATTTGTTGTTTTTTTCTTTGAATTCTTTTCACTGCTGCATTTTAATGGAGAGCATATCACTCCACTAAGTTGCCACTATCATCTTGACATCTATAGCACATGAGTGTGGAACTGGAGGGCACAATGAGAACATACTACTTAGAACAGCACTGGTTGGTGTCTTCAGAAAAGGGGGGAGAACATGTAAAAGGTCTTAACAACTGTAGTTCATTATCAGGATTAAACAAAGTAAAAAGACGACAAATCACACATCTCACACACACACACACACACACACACTCACAGAGCACTAAGCGTGAGGAGGGAGTTTATTAGCGTGGGTTGAGGGGCAAGGGCAGAAGTGGCATACATAAATATGCCTGGCAGGCAGTCAAAGGCCTAAGTCTTTTAGAATTTTATCTTGAAATACGTGTGTATGTGTATCTACATCCATGCCCCGTATGCACTTTACAAAAGAAAAAATGAACCATGGCATTTCGGGCCGGCGCAGAGTGTTAAAAGGGCATGAGCGAAGTAAATGGCTTTACATGGATATGTGGAAGTGATGGACTTAAGGTTGCACAAAGATAGAGGGCAGAAGGTCAGGGGAAAAGAACATTCACATTGTTTAGCATACACTGGCACTGACTGCAGTGCTCCAAGCAGCTACTGACACTAAATACACACGCCCACACAAAACACTTTGAAGATACTGATACTAAACAGCCTTAAAACAAATTCTGTCTTCACAGTTCTTGACTTGGATGTTTGATTCTAGGGAATAAAATTGCATTGCGTTGACACTCTCTGAACTTAAACTTGAAATGGGCTCCTCATACTCACACATCATTTACAAAACTGTCTTTAATGAACCACTCATTGAAAGGTTCTTTAGTAACCAAATGCAGTTCATCACTTCATCAGTTTGGCTCCTTTATTTTTAAGTGTACTGCAATAGTGGATGCACCATATACACCAAACTAAAAACACAATAAGCCCATTATAGAGACATAATGCCACTTCTGATTGACTTTGTAGACAGATGGCTTTGGCGATTCTCCTTGGTCCCTGAACAGCCTTGTTCTGCTCTGTTGGCCTGTCCTTGTTGGGTTTCTTTCATGCACTAGCTTGACGTTTCTTGATTTAAATGTGTAAATGTATCTTTTCGATGAGATCACGTAGCGGTTCCATGTCTCCTAAACTTCACACCACTGAAATCTGATTGGTTAGAGACACAGACTCCGGTGGAATGAAGGATAGAATGCATAGACTCAGATATGCCAGTCCTGAGTTAAGATACTGCGTCCCGAGGAGCCCTGTTAAAACAAAAGCAACATTACAATGTAAGAAAATATGGGATGAGAGAGAACTAGTACATATGCACTCCCCAGGGATTAGCAATTTCCATATTACATCAGCATAATTATTGCCAAAAGCAAGTAAACTAAAGATAAAATATGTAGTTGATGTAGCTGATTTCAAGATCATGAAAAAAAAAAAAAAATCAAGTAAATCAAGTAAATGTACTTTGTCAGTGGTGTGTTATTGTAGTAGGCCGGATATAAATTCTGTGAGGTCCAATGCTGTGTGTGGGAGAAATCTTGGAAGACTTTTTGCTCTGTGACTTGGCCTCTCCCTTCAGCGAGCCCAGGCTTGTTTCTCTCTGAATGCCTCTGGGCCATGGAGGTGTCAGGGCCTGACTGCTGCAACCTCTGCCACCAGTACAAAGCCTCTGAGCCCCACTAAAATGAAACCCAACACCTCCAACCAACTACCACCACACACACAGCACCTGCATAGTCTTGTGAAAGGTGCATTTTGTGAACCTTTTGATGATAATAATCTGACCCTTTCCTCCCACACATAGGCCGATGAGGTCATGCTGAAGATTTTCCAAAGCTACCTCTGCAACAGAACGGATGACTGTTGTTGAGGTACTTTGTTTTTAGACTAACTTTCTGAAGGTCTGAAGAAAGTTGAAGAACTGCAATTCACATTGTTAAATTCTTCAGTATTAAATTAGATTTGTTACCTTCTTTGAATATTTTTGTGAATCTAAGTCCTTGGACTTGCAAAATTTTGGAATGTTGACATTTTTGTTGGAAAATTCTTGAGGAAGTAGACTAGTGTTCTGAGGAACTTTTAATGAACCATAGTTAAAAACAAGCCCTAGGCAAAAAAAGACAAAGTTGTGGAGACACTTTTCATGATAAATTCTTTGATGCATTAGATTGGCTATGCTAACTTTTCGAATCATAATCATTGCTCTTATCGGTGTCATTTGAAAGGCTCTTATCGAAGAGGGTTTAAAATTAGTTTATGGTGTAAAGTTTGCACTCACCTCTCCTGTTGTATTAGATCCATACTCATTCTGCAGCAAATATGGCACATGTTTCAGACACCACATCATATACACCCAAAAAAATGCCTGCCAGAAAAAAAACAACCTTACAATTCAGCAAAAGAAGTCAAGCAGGGCGGGCAAAGCAACGGTCTGGTCCTGTCTCTCACATGTCTGCCTTTATTTGCCTACCTGCCTCAGGTAGCGCTGCTTTCCTTCTAAGCTTAGACCAATAGGAATTGAGCGTTCTGAAGCAAACCGCCCCCCTCTACATCGTAAAGGACAACCACACCCAGTGGCTGATGCTGTATCCAAGCTAAAAGTCAAAGTATGACATATATTTTTAATTATACACCAAAATGCAAAAAGATTAACACAGACATGTATTTAACATCATAGAATCAGTAGAGGCATTTATTGATTCCCCTACTCAAAAGGCTTCATAAGTATTCAGTCTTCGCTTTTTACCAGCCATGCCTGTGTTTCTACATTTGATTCATAGTACGCAGAAGCTTCTCATAAAGAATGCTGTATCTGTGCGTAATGCATTTGAGAAGCCTTTAAATGATTAATATACAATGTTTTTAATTTTCTTCCCACTCAGTTTTTTCTCAAACCAAGTACTGAGATTGTTAAAAAAAAGCACACATTCTCTCTCTCACACACACACACACACACACACAAATGTATGTATGTATGTATGTGTGTGTAAAAATAATGTGTATATATATATAAACATAATCCTAGTCCTCTTAACTATACTGCAACTGCACAATGTAGCATTAAAGTCTATGGTGCTTTAGCTTGCAAAGATAAAACACTGGCCTTTCATTTCACTCAAGGCTCAAGTCTGAACAGGCACAGGAACCCAACCCTACTGTGGATTTTAGTAGGGCTATCTGAGTCAAAGCAACAGGCTGCAGGGGAAAAAACAGGGTTGGAGGTGTGTGTGTGACTGTATGTATGTGTGCGTGTGTGTGCGTGTGTGTGTGTGTGTGTGGGGGGGGGTGGCGGGGTTCAGCCTGAAGCTGCTTTGAAATTCCTGAAAGATCTATAGCTCCACTATTACCTGGCAGTCTTTGGAGTGAGCGTGTTTATTTGAAAGCTATCCTTGTCTCATATGATTTTATTGATGGGGCTCCAATAACTTTGAGTTATGAGAGCTTATTTACTGGTGAAGGACTCTCCCACAACTGCCTGGAAAAGAAATGTCTTGATATGAGCGGATGGCCAGAATTCTCTAATCTTGTATGTGGGATCTCTTGGTGGTAACTGAAGAAAAAAACGGGCCACAAGGACAACACTGTTTCTCTGGGAAGCAGTATGGACAACACTCAGTGTAGAAGTTGTTAGCCAGAGCAAGTGGCGTAATATGCTGCAGATTGACTTTGTTAAATGCAAAATCATCAGGAGTATTGATCACATGAAATTGTAGGCGACCTTTGTCCTTTTGATTGCTCTGCTCCATCCAGCTGTATGATAGCGGAATCTAAACTTGTGAGACATGACTGAAATAATTAGACCACTTTGTTCCAAAAGATTGGCTTGATGTTCTTTTCTAGCTTCTTTGAAACTGGGGACAGAAAAGCCATTTAACACTAATTTTCTGCTCATTACATATAATTAGAGTTTCATCATAAATAGTCCTCACAGGGGGTGTGGTTGAATGAAGAATTGTCTGCATTGTAGTGCCCACTTCTTGCATATGTGTGTGTGTGTGTGTGTGTGTGTGTGTGTGTGTGTGTGTGTGTGTGTCAGTGGCCCCATGATGTCTCCAAGGACTGGGAGTGGTCTCAGATTAGATCTGATAAGAGACCAGCAACAGTGGGGGTTTTGGTTTTTAGACTGAGTGGGCTCTATATGTATGTATGGGAAAAAATTGACCCTTCAGCTATTGTAGTTCTGCGAGGTGTTTCCATCCACAATGTTATAAGTCCATGCCATGGTATTTGTTCCACGAGAACTATGTACAACACTAAGAGCATTTCAAGCAATAAATCAATGGCCATTAACACCTCTTGTAGTAAAATTAGTTTGCCCATTTATTAACATTAAAAACCAGTTTAGGCAATAGTTTAGCTGGAGAATGCATCTCTGGGTGATTATGTAAATCGCTTGAAGGAAAACTTTATTCTATTCTTTTAGAGAGACATCCTTTCTAGCAAGTACAAATGACTTAGTATATAGCTATGTATAAATAACTGATTAGCTTGGTAGCTAATTTGCATTTAAATGACTTAGGTCTTTGCAAAGACATTTAGAAGAGCTAAAAGCCAAAAGAAAAAATAAAAACCCTACAACGCCCCAACCCTGCAGTGTTATGTTACAGTTTTTCAGATTACAAAATTACAAGGCCTGCTGCTGTTTTCATAGTAAAATTGCTGTTTAGTTTTCTCTGCCGTTTTAAATGTTGTTCTTCCAGTTCTACAGTTGGGTACAACTGGGTACATATGGGTACAACCAGGAACCATTCCTTTTCACTATTTTGAGCATTCCAAGCAATATCAAAATACTATCTGCAACATTCTAAAGGCAAAGAAATTAAAAGTATACCACACACCACACCTAGGTATAAATCTGATAAGGCTACTTTAGAAAACGAGGCACTGAAGTGCAGGGACAGTGGTGGTCACACCTGTCCAAACAGTCATGGACAATTACACCTGCACCTCGACGTGCAGCAAATACAACCTGCTGAAGATTGCTTGGGGTACACATCCTGTCACTGGTGTGAGGGCCACAAAGGTCACTAATGCTGTCTCTGCCTTACTCATTGTCTTTCTGTCTGTCTTGTTTACAGAGTCTTATCCTGTTTATCGATGTCAGGCTTGAACTAAACAGCCAAGCCCATAAATCACATTTTCTATTGTATTTGTTAGCACCATTTTTTGAATTGCCAACATTTTCCCCATTTATTGAATTGCCAACATCCATCACTGCTGTGGTATCATATTGTCTAGGAACACAGAAGCTGAGAACAAAGTCAAACACTGCGGTAAAATAAGGTCAAAGAAGGTTAGCTTGCTGGCAAGGTTATGGGGTCATGAGATTAGCATCCAGGAAGGCAGTGCAACCATTTCTGGAGTTGTTGCAGTTCTTGACATGCAATTAAATTGACTTAATGCTTCATGTGTGTATGTGTGTGAGTGTCTGTGTGTGTATGTATGTATGTATATATATATATATATATATATATATATATATAAATTTATTTATTACATATTTTAATGCATTTTTATACTAACCTTTATATATAAGTTTTGCATACATATAACTGCAGCAACGATTGCACTGACTTCCTTTGTGGTAATTGCAGGACTCCATGCATGGCAGTGGAATTCATAACCTGAGGTTACAAATAAATGTAAACTCTGACTATGAATTCTTCTGTGTTTAGAATGTCACCTCCCTCCTCCCCCACATTTAAGACCTTAACACCCCTAAATACTGACCAAAGAGAAGTATCTAGGACAAGATATGAAGATGACTAATTGCTGCTTATACAGTCTAGTAGGCTAGCTAGCCACAGGAATCCCAGCTCCAGCTCGGTCTCCACCACATCAGCTCTTCTAACAATAACAAACCCCATTTTTGTGCTAAATAGAAACATTAAAAACTCCTTTAGATAACTGTTTACCTCATGATTTCTGGCAAACAATAGAGTGTAAAAACATTTGTGCATTCAAATGTTTTTTTTTTTTTAAATGTTCAGTTATTTACTAAGGAAACGTTGAAGAAACCTATACAAGCTAATGGGTTGGGGGAACTTATTTAATGACCTTAAGCAGGTATTTTCCTTGTGGTTTGAAATTTGTTTTAGGTTTTGAGACCTTTTTTATGGTTATCGATTAACATATTGCTTCTGTATTTGTCTATTGGCCTCCTTATTTGCATTTTTTCTGTTTAAATTCTTGTTAAATAAATGCATTCCGACTGTTGTCCTCCCTGATGTTGTCCTGTCTTACTTCCTGGAGACCTGTACTTTAGGAACAGACAGTTGCTTAAGAAGCAGAATAGTCTGAAGATGGGTTTTTTTTTAATGAAATGGAAACAGCAGCAAATGTAGAAGCAGCAGCACTATGACCTCTGTTAGATTGGCTCAGAAATGCACAGCCACACTGTTTGCCACGAACAAGAAGCAAGTGCACTGGTTCACCTGGCCTGTTTGGGGAGGGGGTGGTTGTGTGGGGGCAGGGCTGTTGCTGTATGGTATGTTTCTCTGCCCCCAACCCCCATCCCGACATGCTGAGGTGACGGAGGTGCTTGGTTACAGCCGCCCCAGCCTACGGGCAGAAAATCTGCCGCTACATGCCCGGGAATGCGCTCTTTCACAGTGTCTCTGCATACCTGCACATGTAAAAGAGAATATACAGTCCTGCCTTTCTTTTATCTAGTCATGGCAAGCTTGACTGGGACAGTCTTAGAAGAAATTTATACCACAACTTCAATCACCAAGACTGTTCTTAAAAATAGATGTTCTTAGTTGGTTCTCGGTCTGGACACTCAGCTCTAAGACTTAAATGGTGTTAAAGCCTTGCATTAGGTTGATGCTTTAAACTTTCTCGCATCTCATGTACATCTTATGGGCAATATTTTATTATATGAACATCACGACCTATGCTAACGTTACTTATGTACTACTGATCTGTACTATGTGCAATAAAACACTCCCAACCACCATTTGTGTTATTAATTCACTTAACTGTACATCACATATCTATAGTATTTCTACCCAGCATTTGTGTGTATATAGCATAGTGTATTTCATAATTAGGTTTTTATTTAGACTTTATATTTTATATTGTTCTCTGGGTCTCTGTGCAGTCGCAACTTAAGCAATTTCCTACAGGATCAAGGTGTTCTGATTCTGATTAATTTTTTTCTTGAAAAAGCAAACATTGGAAAGTTCTTCATGGAAATATATTTGCTCCAAAGGATCCACTTTGGCTCTTTTGTCCTATTGCTAGATAGTTCAGTAACCTAGATGGCTGAAAACCTTCTCAGGCATCTTCTAGCACCTCAACTAATCTGAGGTTCTACTCAAAGTTGGGACACATGTTGCTCCCGCAAATGTGTTCTGAGCTTGTATAAACCTGGATAGCACTTAAACCAACAGGTCCATGCAGGGTTATTAGTCATGCTGCTTGTCTTCATGCAGACACTTTAACCTCCATATCCAAGGCAGCCTCATGAGATCACTTCAGTGTGAAGGCTTTGATGCCTAGGAGACTACATAGGTAAGGAACAAAAGAGTAGGATGAGCTGACAATTGTGTGCACCATATGGAGGGCGGCATAAAGCCTGATTACCACTCTACACTCATTCTCTCTCTCTCTTTCTGTCTCTCTTTCTGTCTGTCTCTCTCTCTCTCTCTCTCTCACATGGCTAATGGGAATACGACGCCTCATTGCCTGAGTCTGTTCTGACTTGCCCGTGCTGGAATGCGGCAGCCATCTAATGCACTTTTATGTCCAAGTAAATTGACAATGAAGAGTGCCATCATTTTACAGCATAAATATTTCATTCCCTATTTGGATGCAGATTTGAGGCGTCACCACCGGAATACAAATGAGCCATTTTCTCCTATGGAAATGAGGGGCACTCTTTGCGAATATGATTTGGCTGAGTGGAAGTTTGAATGTGTGTGCGTGTGTGTGTGTGTGTGTGTGTGTGTGTGTGTGTGTGTGTGTAGGCGTGCATGAGTGTTTGTTATTGAGAAATAGAAAGAAATCAGCACATGTTGAGTCTGATGGTTTATTAGTTATAACAGGATACATTCTGTACACACAAAAACTACACATATTACATTGAAAAAACTTATGTTACTGTGAGTTGTTTGTTCCTATTCCTAGTTATACCCTTAAAAATAAGGTCACAGAAGAACCACTTAACCTTTATTTTTGAAAGTGTGCAAAAACCCAAGTATGCAGCATTCTCTAGCCTTATTTTATCAACAGCCTATAAAGCATAGTTTCATTTCTTCACCTACTAAAGATCATACAGTGTCTGATATGTGGCGATTGTTTACAGAAAGTACTACAAATGAAAATAACTGAAAATAGCTATTCGCAGAACAACTACTTTAGTTCCCTTGAAGAATCATGTGTTTAAAAGAGATGTTTGAGTGTGAATAACCTTGTTATGGCTTAAAGAACCTTTGCATGATGTAAAGCCAATTTGAAGGTTCTTCTTAAAGGTCTTCACACAAAAAATGGTTCTCTAAAGTAATGATTCTCAACCAGATCCTTGGGGACCCTCAGGCCACATTGCTTTATGTTTTGTGAACTGGATCAAGCATACAGTGTAGAGAGTCTGGTAGTTCTGATCTGAAGACCACTGCTCTAAAGAAGTATAAATTGAATAATGTTCATTTGGGAAACAAATAAAAAAGGCTTTGCTGTGGTTTTGTCCAATGAGCCCTTTTTGGCATCTTTTTATTCATTTAGAAATGCTGTTTTCCACTCATACACTTTCCTACATACACAGGGACACACACTTTTCTAAATGAAATGTACTCTCTATTCTGTATGGTACCTGGGTGCATATAGTACTGATAGTTCAAACGTTCTTTGACTAGTAACAATAGTGGAAGATGTTTGGTGCACTATAGTACCACTCTATACGTTGCTGGATAGAGGACATTTAATGAACCATCCTCACTTAATTAATCCACTTAATCCAGTCTATAAACTCCACTAACTTCATAGTTGCACCTTATAGTAGTTTACAATTACAAAATGTAGTCCATCTGTATCTCTGCATCATTTTCTACGCATTCATCAGTGGTCAGGACCCTTATAGGACCACTAGTGCCACTAGTGAGAATGCACTATTTGGCTAGTGATACTGAGGTGGTAGTGGTATGTTAGTGTGTGTGCTGCACAGAGTAGATCACACACACAGCAGTGCTGGATTTTAAAAACTGCTGGACTGAGAACAGTTCACTAACCAAAAATATCCAGGTAACAGTGTCCTGTGGCCAGAAACTACTGATGAAGGGCAGACATTTACGCAAACAGTGCAGCAACAGTTGAACTATCATCTGTAACTTCACATCTCCAAGGTGGAACAGGAACATGACTATATGTGATGTCACTACCATGACAGTGTGACTGCGGGGCCGAGAATGATCCACCACCCAGTTTACACCGATGGCCAGTGGTGGTCCTCTGACTCGTGATGTATGAGTTACAGTCTATCAAATGATCCAGAAGAACAGATTGATTATAGTCCATAATCACTCTACAAAACTATAAATACACGACTGAGGATTTTACAGTGCAGCTTTGTGCAGAATAGCCAATGATAAACAATTTAAAGACAAAACATAATTTCACAAAAAAGCGGTAGCTATAAATCGTTCCCCTACATATCTATTTTGTGAAAGTGCTGCTCATGATCAGGGTCCTGTTTGGCCAACATGAGAAACCAGTGTTTTTCCGCCTCCCTCTCGGAAACGCTGTAATTAAAAACTGGGTAATGATGGTGGAGGGCTGCATCCCAGCAGGCCGTCATCAAAACGCTCTTTTCTTTTCAGCTCAATCGGTGCATTAGTGCCATACCACTAACTCCACAACATGCTGCTGGCAACTCCAACCATCACAGAGCCTTTTCCAGCTCGCGCCTGCCTAAAGTGGAGTTGGGCATCCGTAAATGCAGCCAGCAAAATACACACCACGTACCACACGAAGCTGAACTTTGGCTTTTACAAAGATGATGCATGTTCTACTTGTTTTTTATCTTTTGCTTTTTTTCATTGTGTGGTGCACCACAGTGAGCCATTTTGGCTCTGTGCTTGTCTAACCACAGATGCTGCTTGTGTGCATGCATAATAGAAGTGTGAAGGACTGCATACATAAGTGGATACATTTGTTCGAGTCTGAGTGCATTAAGTGTTGCCAGTTGCACCTTTCTATGTTTGTACGTGAATTTGTTGCCAAAGTGACTCCGCCCACTATCGGTGCTTGGCCTCCAGGCCTGTTTGAGCTTGCTGTGGGGATCTAAAAGCCGTGTAGATCTACACAGCACTGTCGAATCCTCGTCATTGTCTCTATAGTAACTTGTGCCACACCAAGCAGCTGGAGGGCCTGATTAGAATAAAGCCCTACTCTCTGTGGACGAGACAGTGCATGCTTAATGCAGGTTATAGGCTTCAGTGTGTGTTTCAGAGGTGTTCTTCAAGCACACAACCGCAAGAATGTGTTGCTCACTGCAGGAAAGTAAAAGGGATACTGTATCCCCCACATTGACAAAATTCTATAACTGAATTCTTTCCATTGTTCCACTATTACTATTATTATTATTATTCTAATTGTTAGTAAACTTGTTAGTAGATACACTGATCAGCCACAACATTAAAACTACTGCCAGTGAAGTGAATAATATTGATTATCTTGTTACTATGGCACCTGTCAAGGCCTATACTATATTAGGCAGCAAGTGAACAGTCTGTACTTGGAAGTTGAGGTGCTGGAAGCAGGAAAAATGGGCGAGTGTAAAGATCTGAGTGACTTTAATGGCTAGATAACTGGGTCAGAGCGTCTTAAAAATGGCAGGGTTTCTCTCAGGGTGTTCCCAGTAGGCAGTGGTTAGTACCTACCAAAGGTGATGACAACCCAGAAATATTCTACTGAGAAACCTTGGGCCTTTGCTTACATATGGATGTTACTTTTACATGCATGACCTGCTTAAGCATTGTTGCAGACCTAGTACACCCCTTTATGGCAACAGTATTCTCTAATGGCAGTGACATCTTTCAGCACGATAATGCACGTTTTGGTGCCAGATACCACAACACACTTTCAGAGCTCTCATAGAGTCCATACCAGTGGCACAAGAGAGACCAAAACAATATTAGGCAGGTGATTTTAAGGTTATGGCTGATTTGTGTATATCATTACTGTTGTAAGGAAACACACATTCAAAATAATGACAAAAGAGTTTATCCTATGTAACTGTGCACCTTTCTTTTCTCCAGATTTTTCCCCCTGTGATGCTGTTGATAATTAGTTATTTTAATTACTTTAAGATTCACCCATTGCTGTCATAGGTGTTCAGTTAACAGTTTGTGTAATTCTATAAATGCCCCCCCCAGAATATAATGGTATGTTCTTTGGCAACTGCATATGACCCTAAGGTCACCATGCCTTAATGTCAAGTGTCAGCAATAGGAGTTAAGATCAGACATTGGACTTCCATGCACTGGGCTGTGAAGGAGTCCAGAGCTAATCAGCTCTATTTGACCTCTTGATGCAATCAGACCCTCACATTTCAACATGTATTGTCAAGCCTTCCCAGATGATCAGAGATTGTTACTGCAGCAATGGGGGACGGATTATCCATTAGTTCTATTATTCTGTAAGAAATGTTGAATGCATCTACAAACTTTTGGGCATTTAGTGTGACCAAAATCATTTGCTGATGTGCAACAGTGTGAATAAGATTTATGTGTTATCCATTTTGTCCACTATTGTATTAGGTCCCCTTTATCATCAGTACAAAACTCTTCAAATGCTGGTCCATTGCATGTCTATCTAGTGTTAAATAAACAATGAAAAGTATAGCTATTTGTTTGCTTCATGGTAGTGTGTAAAAAGTATTGAACTTCTGATACTTTGTGCATCTCTACTGTGTACATGGTTGATTTTAAAGGAGTCTTGAACCACTGGTTATTCTTTCTTACAGCACAGTGTTGTCTAGATTCTTTGTTTTTGTGTTTTGTTATCTTTTACAAAGCACATTATAGACTCAAGAGTGTATGAATGTATATATACATACATACAGGAAATACTATTTTGTAATTAATGATGCCTGTATTGGAGAAATGTTTTCCATTGTGCATCATGTGTAATATGTATATATATGTGGTAACAAGTTATTATCATGTACCCATTATTTACTTAACGCTGAAAATGACTTAATTTACTTAACGCAGACAATCGTGCGTTAACGCAGGTTTTTTAAAAATCCTTTTATTTTGAAAGTTTGTTGCTTTTTTAGTGTTTTTGGGCTTATGTGTGAGCGCAGCACGCACTGTTATAGATCTCGGCTGGTTTTTGCGGAGATCAGGCGTCCCATTACTTTGTCCATATTATACCATTACACCAACAGGGACTTCAATGACACTGCATTTAGATACATAGTCTTTCATATGGAGTTGGTCCTCGTTTGCAGGTGCTATAATGGTTCCGCACCCATGCTCTGGCCTTTGAGGGTAACTTGTTTTTCTATAAGAGACTAGATAAAACGTGCATGCCCTGCAAATAGCTTTGGTTTTACATTTGATTTGATTACATCAATGTTTAAGTTGAGATTTACAGAAATATTTGAACTGCAGTTGTGTAACTGTGTTAAAGGAAATACTGCTGTTTAAAAGCTCCTTATTTGTTTAAAGTATTTGCAAACCAAATGTTATTGAACTTTTGTTCATGTAGTGATACTTGCTATAAAAATGTGCAATACACTACTTTTGAATTAATTACTTTTTTTGCATATTACAATGCATATTTGCATATTAATATCAGAAAACCATCCAATTAATCATGATTTAAAAATTGTAATCATTGCTCAGCATATATA